>JAAOIU010170935.1:19144-39923 GCA_018107765.1 Hypogeococcus pungens | reverse complement strand
GTTGAATAAATTAAACGATCAGACTTCAAAAACAATTTTTGTATCATTCTTCTTATGAATATTAAAAAGTACGAAGCGTGTTTCTGATTCACCAGCTGTTTTTACAAAAAACTGAAAATAATCGATTTATAATCGATTAATCGATCATTTCAGAGCAAATAATCGATTCCATTATTTCCACTTTTCTTGAGTAATCGAATAATCGATTATTTCAAGTAAGTAATCGATTATCGCCCACCACTATGGGGAAGCTCTCGCCTGAATGACAACTGAACTTCGGGGAATTATCTGTCAATTGCTAGGCACATTATTAAAATTTCTAAGGTTTCGTTCAGAGCTGAGAAAGGTATTTACTCCACGAAGGTTAAACGCGAACTGAGTTTATAGTTTAAAATTTCTGGTTAAATTTTTCATACAATTAAAATTTTTCAAAACTTTCCCCTACGTCCCCCTTACTACAAACTTCAGTTTGAATAGCCTTTTTTTTTTTTAAATTGTGTAAACCAAACCACTCAGTGAAACTTAGATCGAATTTTACTCATTTTGCTTGGGTAGGTACATAACACATATAATTTCAGGCAAGCCCGCGAAAATGTGTTCAATTGACCCTGTTAGGTATAGAATCTCGAAGCACAAAATTAAAAAAAATACGTTTGAAAAGAAATCTAAAATTGAGATCCTGCATATACCACGCCAGCATAAAATATAGCGCGTAATCTTACAATGAGCATTCTATTCTTTTACCTTTTTGATTTTTCAATTTTATTCATTACACTTTAAAATGAAACCGAACTTCTTCGCTGTTTCACCAAAAATTTTCATTTCTATCGCGTAAGCTAATTTTAGCCAATGAAACACAAAATCTCTTTAAATGTGAAAAACGCCAAACGAAACGTACTTCTAATAATAATCAGCTTCTCAATCAGCAATCGACGGCGATACTGATCGCATTTGAACGCTTATAAGGTACCCGCTCGCCGCTCGCAGTATACGTAAAAAAATTGGCATAAAAATTAGATCCTTGAAAGTGTACAGAAGATATTGATACAGCGATAAATTCTCGTACTCGAGCCCGCATCGTGTAAAAAAAATTTACCAAGTACCACGGCACTATCACTTTGAGGAGTAAGGTACTCGAATCTGAACACGGGCTTTCCGCTTAGACGACAGATTGCCAACGATCGATTATGAAAAGCCGTTTAAATGATTGAGTAGGTAAAGTTGATGATTAGATGGGTTATCGCGATATCACACAAATATCACGGTGATGGGGGATTTGTTCGCGTGCCTAAGAGTAAGTAAAATAATAAAACCGAACCGTCGTCGAGTAATCAATTTCAACAGATAATCAAGTTCTTAGTACTTTTCACGAAAAGGTTGATGCTATAACAACTCCACACCGGAACGAAGTTTTACATATTAAACGAATACCCTTTTGGAAATTTCAATTCCGTTTATCCCCTCGTAACCGTTAATCAGTTAACAGTTTCTTTTCTTTTCTTTTTTTTTTCACCCTCCTCAGGTTCTCTCGCTTACCGAATAAAACAATAGCGCGGTGTAATGTGTAATGTTCAAATGGTGTACCTACACGCTGTTAACCATTAATTCCCGATTTCAGGTAACAGATAAACAATAGAATGGGTAGCGAAATTACGAAATTAGAACGCGTGTTCTTTACATGTTTTTGCGTTTTCGCATTTGAAATTGGTGTCTTGGATTTTCGTTTTATTGTTTCTTTAAAATAAGGGGTAAATTAAAAACCAATTAATTGTAGGGTTTTCATTGGATTTTTCCATTTCATCGTGCCTTACAGCAATACGAAATTAGGTACCTAATTAAAATTTCTTTTCTTACTGGGGATTTAATTACGCGTAACTGATTTCTATTATCGATGCGTGAATTCGGCAGATAGTGCTTGCATCATTGTTGTCAAAACAATCCCTCGACTAGATCTGCATTTTCAACTACCCTAAACGAAATAACTAATGGTCTCATCTTCGACACCTGTTCATTTCCAAGTGTCATCAATCGAGTGTAAAAAATCAACCTCATCGTTGCGGTTGGTGCAGACGTCGTGTTACGTCATAAAAACGAAAACGGCTTTTGTCATTTCAACATCATTTAAAAAAAGAAAAGAAAAAGAGACGTGACAGTAAAAAGCTCCAAAGCGTTGGACGACGATCGAGGAGAGTTCATTGGTGCGGCGCGGCCGACGAAGCAAGGCTATGCGATTGCGATAATATATGTCACGAGGTGGAAGTGGGGCTGGGCACAGAGTTGAAAAGCGGAAGTTAAATCACAGAAATGACGCTTATTAATCTGCAAATGGGATTGATGTGTATCGGCTTCACGGCTCGCGTCGCGGACGCGGACGCGGACGTTGTGGTACAAGAATATAATAGACTCGTCGACGGATAAAGAGGATACAGCCAACGCTGGTTGATGTTGACAAGTTGGTTAACACGTCATAATAGCGTCGTAGTTTAAGGGATGATTTCGCATAGAAGGGGAGTGTTGACAGAGCTTTCGGTATGATGTTGACGGCTTGTTTGTAAACTCAATAATTCAATGCGAAACGTCTAATTCAAACCGTGCAAGGGCGAATCGATTCTTTACATGAGATTACCGCAGCGCGGACCTTCTCTTCTTTTATGTTCTAGGACTTATACCGGAAAGTGCGTCGCGATTCTTATGGTTCGAATTGTACGATATGGTAACCTGCGATAGAAATAGGTCAATATTGGCCTTTTAATGGCCTTTTCCGGAGTCTTTTTTTTCGTATTTTTGACGATATGGAAAGCGCAAGTATGCTTACTTTGCAATTTCTCTTCGAAAGAAAAGAACCAGAGGAATTAAAAGTCATGATCGAAATAAAAAAGTGTCAAAGGAACGCTCGTCCATTATTTTAATACCAAAATTCTCATTAAAATTTATTGAAAAGTAAGAAATTTTAATCATCTTTAAATCATAATTCGACTTAAATGAGAGGGAGCCACGAGAAATTCCTTTTCTATTTTCGAGTTTTTCGAATAGATTGGGAGCAATTCTGAATTGTTTTGGAGCTGTTAGCGAATTTCAGGATTTTCAAGTTGTAAGAAAAAATTACTAAAAGCTTCAAAGCGATTTAAAGCCACCTTCAGTCGATTTGGGAGGTCGAAGTCGGCGGTCAGTACCTACGTACCTAAAATAATCTGAAAATGCTATAATTTTTTTGCCCGCACAAAATCTGTAACCATCAGTGTAGTTTTAAAAATTTTGAAGTTTAATTTAAGGTCTTTCTTTGGTTAGAAACTAATCTGAAAACATTTCACGATAAACGCATCTCTTTGGTGTATGCCCACTCCCATCCTTTGTTTGAAAAAAATCAGTTGAATATGAAAACTTGCGAAGATGTGACATATTGATTACTTTACGCCTAAATTTGTATTTTCGATGCTTCAGCCTCTGAGGAGTGAGATAAAACTTCGCTCAAGAGCTCTAAAATCGTATTTTACAGAAGTACAATACAATTTTTATTTTAAATTGACAAATAAAAATTTTAAAAAATACAAATTTTGAAAAATTGTCAAATTTTAAAATATCGACAAACTCTGAGAAATTTATGCACTCATTTTTTTTAAAATTTTTATGATAATTTTTTTTTTTTAAATTAGAAAAATTTGAAAAACTGGCAAAATTTTATCAAAAATTTTTGAACAATTTAAAATCGAGGTAAAAAATTGAATCTGAACGCATCCCATCAGATCCAAAAAATGGCAGAATCTAATCGGATCCAAACGGATCTAGGTAATAAATTAATCCAATTAAAGACATTTTTCTTCTTAAATTGAAAAAAATGACCTAATAGCATCTAATAGGATCTCTTCAGATCTCCGCCAATATTTCTGAATCCCACTGAATTTAAGCTTTTTTTCTACGTTACAAGGAAAGAAAATCTATTCCATTAGATCCAAATACATCTTAAAACATACAAAAAAAAATCCAGTTGCATCCAATTTTTTTCGATTTAAAGAGAAGAATGTATTCGATTAGATTGATTTCGATCCACTAGGATTCACTTGGATGTACTCGGATACATTTGGATACGATCGAATGCGATCGAATCTTATTCTTTCCCCGGGAGGATTTGAAAAATTATCCACAAAATAAGAAAAATGAATAATTTTAAATAGACAACAAACTTTTCGTTTATTTTTTTTACAATTTTTTTTTTTTTTTTTTTTTTTTTTACATTTAAACGGTTTTATTTTACAACTTAACTAGGTACGTCTCCGGAGAAAATGATTTTTTGCCAGTGAGTGGTTTACGATTAATATTGTCTATCATTTGCAAAAATAATTTTTCAATTTTCGAAACTTGGGATTACTAGGAGATTAAAGCACCAAATTCCATCGAAACCTAATCAACTCTGTACTTATATGTAGAAGCCATTATAAAAATTTCAAGCTCTTAACATTAAGTACATATGTATTTAAAAAATGGTAGAACGGATGAACACAAGCGGAGAGGGAGGAGTATTATAGNAAAATTGATAAAACGTTCCAAAAATTTTCTGGATGAAACTGGCAACATAATTTTTTTATTGCATGGACAAAATTTGAAATGTCAAACATTTAATCAAATTTAAAATGTAGATAATGAACCATACATGACTATGATACCTGAAATTTTAGGTAATGCGGTGTTTTCCGTTATGCTACATAGAAAAAAATTCTAAAACTAAGTACCATCAACTACTTATATCTACCTTCATCTCATCAAAAATTGTAGACGTGTTGAAAAACTATTTTAAAAATTTTCAAGACTTTCCATCTAATTCGCATTATTTTTTGTTATTAAAAACTTGGAAACGTTTGAAAAAAGCTCGCGTACGCTAATTCGTCTGTCTATCCTTCCATTAGAAACACGATATATGTACCGGAGCTTGGGCTGAATTCGAGCGAAATGTTTATCAAAACAGGTTTATCAATTTCTTACTTTAATTTATATTTTTCCTTTTATTTAATTCGCAGATAAGTAATCTTACGAACAAAAAAGTGGTTAAGAAACATCCACCTCAAAACACCGTCTGCGAATTTCACTAACGTGGAGTAAGTAGGTATAATGGATAATTGCGGTATGACCCACGAAACGTTATCTCGTCGTTTCATATTTTCACTGTAATAGGCTTATAATTTTCATTTCAAAACCGCACAGCATATGAGGGGCTCGCGTAAAACCCAAGACGTCGAATTAGAAGAAAATAATTTCATTTCAACTGCGATGGTTTTCCAGCGCGACGATAGTGTAAACATTCGGCTAATAGACAATCACGACGTATGAGTGCGGTGAAAGTTGCACAGGCCTATTAGTTATCGGCGGGCTGTAAAGGGAAGATTTTTTCTATTATTACGACGATTAGATTTTTCAAGTGCGTGCAGCACTTCCATACATGTCGCTTGAACACATACGAACAGGACAATAACAACATCGCTTCCCTAGTCGCTATGCTTTTTGCTTATTTAATGCTGGTTCTCTTAGCTGGATTGAATGGAAAATTGAAGCGGATGAAATGGTATAGAAGACGGGGCTCAGATTGCTTTTCAATTTTCCTGCGTGTGAATCGCTCAGTCGGTATGTGAAATGAACTGTTGGTGAGCGGTAGGGTGAGGAGGCTTCTCCGCATGCAAGCTTATATCGAAAGATGATAATTATGGTAATTGGAATTTTTTTCACGCGTGCGGTTTCCGTGGTAAAATGATATGCTCTAGTGTTGCACGATATCTATTAGAATTTTCCAAGTTGTTTTTTCAAAAATAGAATGGCTCCTGAAGAGGATACGAATTTTATATTTTTAATTTTTGTGATAGAATGAAAACAAAATCTCATATAGGATCATCCCACGTAGAAAAAAACTAGTAGCAAAAACTACTTCATATTTTGGAACAACTACTACTTTTCAAGAAAAACTACTAGTTTTTAACGAAAAACTAGTAATTCAACTACCTACTAGTTCTGAAATACTACTTTTCTTAATTACTACTTTTGGTTATTCAAAGTACTAGTTACTACTGATAACTATTACTTTTTTCCTCAAAACTACGAATTTTTGTTCCAAATTATGAAGTAGTTTTTTGAAAAAAAGTAGTGGTTTTTTTCTACTAGGGATGATAACAATTAGTACGCAGTGTCGAAGCGAAAAAAAGCAATTCGGTACGTGCGCCATTTATTAATGTAAATAAAAGCCATATGTCCTCATCAACGTGTTTACAAATCGCTTATTCTACCGATCTCCTCAGGGAGTTTCATGTACCCCTATTGTATCCATCTTTAGTACGCCGATTGTTGTTATATTTAAACGCAGTTTAAACATTTATTTAGTGAAATTGAAACTGATACGCTTTCATTATGTTCTACTGGAATTTCTCATCATTCATTTTTCATGTGACAAGTCGAGTTTAATAAATGGACGAGTTACTTATCAAGATGCCTATTAGGATGTGATGCGTGGTATACACTTGCACGAATTTGCGCCCAAGCCTTCTCAATTTTTTACTTTTTAAACAATGGTTCTAATTTAGGTAGGAATACTTATATCCAACAGGTTTACTAATTTTTATCAACAGACTGAAATCGAAAAAGAATGATTCCGTCGAATAATATCAAGCTGAACAACTCGAATAATTTCAACGAGATACCTAATCAAAGTATACCTGTCTCAAATGTATATATTCAAATTCGTTCGCACAAAAGGTTGCAGCCTTGCTTATTCCCAAATACGCGCCTAACATATCCAAATCACTCAATAAACTCAGCTAAAAAGTGAAGAAAAAAAATCATTTAAAAAAAGGAATAGGTATCCAAGAAAAAAACAGAAGCAAACAATGAATAACAGTCGACATCCAGTACAAACAATCTTTATTTTTAAGATTACTCTCGAACGTAGTAAATTGTGTGTCAACTTTCGCAGCAGTAAACATGTGCTATGCAAATCCCTCGCTTATTGAGTAGACACGCCCTCGAAAGCCTACCTCTGCATCGATCTTGCGGCAAATTGCCCGCCCAGTTTGTAAATAAATAAAATTACGCAACTTTTACATAATATTCGATAAAAAGAGCGAATCGTTTAAAGGCTTACTAAAAACGATACTTTGGCGAAAGTACAGCGGGTACGAAATGACGGAGAACTTATTTTAATCTTCGCATTCAGCAGCAGTTAAAGGTGGCGCGATTTCAAAACGGGGAGTATTTTCTATACCTACCTGCGTTTAACGATATATACTTACACTTCGTCTCTTTTGAGCTTAATTTATTTAAGTAGCCAATTTATTGATAAAAGCTACGACGCTATGTCGATAGATATTGAATAAATTTTTATAAATGCGGAAAATCACAGGATGAATAATTATTCATAACTCTTTTCATAATTCTGTTTATAGGAGGATATTCTTTATTCGATGAATCAAATCGAATGCATAAGACCACCTATGAAAGAGATAGAAGAAGAATATAAAAAACAATCGACCAAATGTCCCATCAGTTCAAAGACATTAACCTTTTCCATTGCCAGAATAATGGAACCGGATAGAAAACCGAAGAATTGTTTCTACTACAAATGCCCTTACATGCTACCAAACGACACAAACAACGAGAAATTCAATCCATCCGTTATCCAACCGAATGACCAGTGGCAATACCCAGTCGTCTTCTATTATCCTTCCAATTTTAACATGTTCGATTTCGAAAATTTGAAATCTTCTTATAATTACGAAGACACAACCACCTATTGCAACGAACGTAAAGAAAACCTAGATCAATTTTCCATCTCTATGTTGAAGCGACAACAAAATGAAAAATCGACGAGCGTTGCTACCAGTGATAAGGGGGCTAAAAAAAATACCGAACCGTTTTTAAAACCTAAAACATACACGTGCCAAGATTGCGGTAAAACTTTCAACGCCCATTATAATCTTACTAGGCATATGCCAGTTCACACAGGAGCAAGACCATTTGTCTGTAAAGTATGTGGTAAAGGGTTCCGACAAGCTTCGACGCTTTGTCGACATAAAATTATACATACCGAAGAGAAACCGCATACCTGTACCACTTGTGGGAAAGCTTTCAATAGAAGTTCTACTCTGAACACCCATACCAGAATTCACGCCGGTGTGAAACCATTCACTTGCGAATACTGCGGCAAAGGATTCCACCAAAAAGGTACGATATTAGGTATACTGTACAATTCCTGTACCAAACATGACTTTGTATTCAGAATCTAAACAACAAATTCACTCTAAATTTTTTTTTACAGGAAATTATAAAAACCATAAACTTACCCACACCGGAGTTAAAGCTTACAAGTGTTCGGTTTGCAATAAAGCGTTCCATCAGATATACAACTTGACGTTTCATATGCACACTCATAACGAACAAAAACCATTCACTTGTGACATCTGTGGCAAAGGATTCTGCCGAAATTTTGATTTAAAAAAACACATGAGAAAATTACACGACCAAAATACTTCTAAAAATAACAGACAATACTATCAAAATTCTAATGAATCTTCACCAGTAATACCGACTTACCGATCGACTTACACTCATGCTATAATTGTGCCGTCTTTCTAAACTTGAAGGCGTACGAAGATACCAACGAAGAAAGAGAAAATATTAAGAAACATACTGAGTACAAAAAACTCAATATTACAATAAAAATTCCGAACTCCCCTTGGTAATTTATTTTTTGTATGAGAAACACAAATTCTTCAGTTGTGTGCGCCCGTAACTATAATCGTCCTAACTTTTTGATAATTCTCTCACGTGCCCGGGCGGTGCCCTCGACACTCGTTAATTCATTTTATTTTTTATTTTTCATTACGATTTGTTTGAACTGGAAAAAAATATATATAGGTATGATGTACTAAAGAATTTTTTTTGTGACCATGCTTTCATATTGTATTTTGTTTTTATTCACTGTTTGAAAATTTACTACCGTGTTTAATTTTAGTCCGTAGATTTCTAAAACATGTGTAATTAAGTAACCGTTTGTTTAAGATCATTCCATTATCGTATAATTGTTATGTAAGTTCATATTGATTATATGTATATCGTGATAAGATTATTTATTCAAATAAACTATGTTATATTACTCTCGTTTGTTTGATTTTGAATTACCAAATTTACTGCTCAGAATAACAGTTATGTAAATACGAAGAGTTTTCACGGATTTCCTCCTTAGTTTTTACAGGCAACTACCCTTCTTTCAGTATACTGAGCAATGAAATCTTGAAGTAGCAATTAGGTATCTAAATATCGCCAACCCAGAAAAAATTTAATCTATTCACTCTTTCGTCTGTAGAGTGTCAACTTGTCAGCTTCAATTACTACGATATTGTAGTGATCAATAAAGAAACGAAGTGTAAATTTGTGAGTACTAAGTAAGTATTACTAATCTACCTACCTATGTTTCTCGATACAAAACAAGGGTTACTAGAGTGCAAAAATTTTCCATTCCAACAAAATACGTACATGATCCCTATTTCGCAATAATAATCTCTTCTTTGTTCGTCCAATTTCAAGATGATGTTTAAATAGAAAAGGTGTGAAGTTGAATTGAGTTTAACCTAACTTTGAATAACATGGTTCCAATCCCCTTATTATGGCTCACTTAACATCGCTTTCATATTTTCACTAAATAAAAGATATTACGTCTGCCACAGTGACACCACCAATTGGCAAAAAAATTTACAATTTTTGTGTCTCACTTGAACTTCTTCATTGGATTATTCTACTTCAATAGCATCTTGAAACGAGTTTCATATCCGATGTAAAAAATATACATATAATGTGGAAGTATACCTACCAAAAAAATAAGACTTGAAATCACAAACATATATTTTCAAGAAGAAACAATAAAAGTTTGAGTCTTGTAATCGGTGTATTTTTTTTTTTTTCTTAATAAACATTTCTAACAACTATTTCAACTTCTTCACTTTTGTTACTTACTATTTAAAATAAAATCAAAACATTTTTCAACAATTGTACAGCGACGTCAACAATATGAATTAAAGTGACAAAGTATTAAGTTCGCTGATTAAGTCCATATGCTGAAATTCATCAGGGTGGTAAGTAAATCTTTCCATCAGTTTAGTTCTTTTTTCGTTATTTTCACCATAATATAATTGGATTTGATTGGCTAAGCATTGAGCTTCCATGGCATTCTGGAAGAAAACAAATTTATATTTGATGTGTAGGTAGTGATTTACAAATTTAGGCGATATTTTCAATTTCAAATTTTCATTTTTTGTGGTATAAAACAATACTTACAATGACGTTTTTATCATATTCTCCACGCATTAGTATAAGATTTTTCTCTTCTTTTAAATCGGAATAATAAACCAAAGTTAAACACTCGGGAGCATTTTCCTTGTGAGTCTAGTAATGATTGAAGAAAACAAAATTGCCTACATACATAATTTTTCAACTAGAAATTTTGTTCATCTTCGTTTTAAAATTACCTGGTAACTAATTAGAGGAGTGAAGTGAACTTCGTTTCCACTAAATTGAAGCATGATGAATTCATACCCTTGATTTCTTGGTAAAGCAACTACAAACTGCAAACAGAATTAACGCCCTCAATTACTTGGTAGGCTGGATACACTAGAGAGTTCGTTTTATAAATTTAAAAAACAAATCAATACAATTCACGAAAAATACAATTAGTTACAGTCACTCACGATGGGAAATTTCGTTGCCTTTTCCATTAAAGTTTCATAAATATCAACTGGTACCGAAGCAGCAATTGTCGAATCTTTCGCTTTATGATACTCCAACCACATCTGCAAAGTTTCATTAATTGCAAGAGGTGAGGCATCGAAATCGAAATTGCAAAACATTCAAAACTTGAAATCCATACTTGTTCTACAGTTGCAGGTTCTTCATTTTTCACCAAATTGAGTTTCAAAATATCGTTCAATGTCTTTAAAAGTACATGTATGAGTAATATTCATCTTGCTTTTTCTCTCTATTAATACATTAGTACAATAATTTAGAATTACTTTAGAGGTTGGCGTTGATCGGTTGGATGCGGTCGGCCTCGCTTGTCCTGCAGATAATGTATTTTGTTTTTCATGAGTAGATAAAAATTTTTTCTTCTGGCGTTCTGCATCTTTCTTCAAATTATCCAATAAGCTATTAAATTCTTCTGGAGCAAGCCTTAAAATATTTTTGGCATGAATGAATTGAAAACAATATTTTAAAAAAATTAAAGATACAAACTTTTGTTTTTCCAAAATTTTTTCGGCATATTTATCAAAATATGGATTTTTCTGTAGACTTTCGACAGCCTCTTCAGAAAGAGTATAATTCATTGAGATTGTTCGAAAGCTTGATGAGAAATTACTTGCTAAAATAAATCTGATATTCCGGCATAAGATATTCATAACGATCAATATTAATTAAATGTAAAATTCAGAAATCAAAACTTTCATAGTTCATATCAATTCTTTTTACACTGGTATTGATATCACTGAGAAGAAAGCTTTTGATAAGACATTCGGCGAGCTGCGCAATTTATTATGCGCACTCTTCACAGTCTTCACCACTTTCACTTTTTTATTTTTCGAAATTTCAGGACGGACTCGAACGATTGACAAGTTGACACACGATCCACAACAATATCTATCTACCGTATCTACTCATAGGTGAATCAAAAAATCGAAACAAATTGATCAATCAAAATAAAAAATTAAAACCGAACATCGAGTGATCTAATGAAAACAAAAACTCAGTTTCAGTACTCAAAGTGTATTAACCGAACACATGAAATCACTTCAAATAGATGAAACAAACGTATTCAAAAAACGCTTATTAAAAAAAACTACTGTTAAAAAAATGAACGACAAACAAAAACGTTTCTTTTACGAAATCAATCAAGAATATTATCATCTTCTTATGCTCTGAGAGCTAAAAAAAATCACAATTTAAAAACGTATAAAATCAACATAGAATTGATCAAATGATAATACTAATTCAAAAATTGAGCGAAAATTTTATTCCGTTGCTTCAGTTGTTATTTCCTTCAAAACGTCTGGTTTCTTTGTCTCATTTTCCAACTCCAGTCTGAAAATATACCAAAATGATCCCAGTACAAGGGTGCACACCATACGTGACTTGGACTAGAGGTGGGGGGTTGGTGTGCTAAAATTTGTTTTCGAGAAAAACGTGTTTGAAAAAAAGATGTCAGATTTCGAAAAATTAAGAAAAAAGTGCCTGTTATCACGAAGAAAGAAAAAGTTGAAAAACTGAAAAAATAATTTTTTATCAGTTTTGACAACGATTTATGAAGTTACTAATAAAGATAGACATGCGGTTTATTCCATTGGAAAAAGCATCGTTTTTTCTATAAGAATTACTCAAAAAGAGAAAAACTATATTTTCGCACACTAACCAACTGCCTCTAGTGCAAGTCACATTACGGATTATAAAAGCAATGGCGAATCGGATGAGAAATACATATTTTCAAAACAAAAAATAGAAATTAAAGCTACTCACTCATGGTCAACGTTTAAAACGTCTAAGTCCAAAACTTGTTGAGATAAACATTTAAAACGATCATTAAACTTATTGGTTGTAGTTGCTGGTGTGGGTTTGAAATCGCAAATTATTGGCATTTCATACATAACAAATGTTTTGTACTTCTTCGTAAGTCGAAAATCGTTTTGTAGACGGCTGATGGTGTGTTGAGTACGCTCATCTAAGCAGTAGTTTACGACGCTAAGAAACAAAGATACTTTTAAGCTTCGATTTCTAAAACGTACGCAAGTTTAGAAAATGTCAACCATACCTTGATTCTGGTTCGGCAACCTTTTCTTCGAGCTTAACGATTGGCTCGAATGAGTTATCTTTAAGAAGTGGCGTTCTCGCTTTGGACCTCTTTCTATTCCTATAAACAACAAACCCAACAAAGATATGTTAACAATGTGGTACTAAATATTGGAAGAACACAGTTACACCAGACATTCCACTTACGGTTTGTTATGGAAGCCCTTGTGGAATTTCTTCGAAAACTACGAAAATAGAAAAATTGTACATAACTATCAAGTAGAATATAAATCGATGTAACTGAAAGAAAGTGACGCACCTGATTTCTTTGAAAATTACAAGTCCTGTCAGGATACTGATGTAGATGAGGCGGCACGATACCCATTCCTTTTTGCATCGGAAACCTACGTGTAATGGAATAATTAAGTTAAAATACGTTTAAAAAATGCATCTTTCTTATTAACGTCGTAGGTACCTCTCAGAATTACAAAAGAGGTGAGTACTGAAAATGGAGTCATTTTCGCGAAAATTCAATGGATTCGGATATCGAAATCTTTTACTCGAGTATAGTGTGTTAGGAATGATGTTGGGATACAGAGAATCCTCAAAAGGTTGATAATAATTACTTCCGTAGCACGACAGTTTTCTATCACTATATTGATAAAGTTCTCTTCTTGTCGCGTGCTCTAAAACATACGATGATGCTTTCAATTCAAAGACAGTAATTGCGCGTGAACTAGAATTAATACGGAATAAGAGTAAAATCTTACGTAGAGAGATTGGATCGTCGTAAGGTCTAGGTCTATAAGCCATTGTATCGAATACTACTTCATCAAAAATCATTACAGAACAAATTTCAAACGATGAACACAGGCAACACAGCTCTTTTATTTATTACGCGTAAAATTTCATTGAAACCACCGAAAATGAGGTTGGTAAACGAATACGAAAAAAGGATAAAATATCAACATGCAACCACATGTTCAAAAAAACACGAGAATACCAAAGCAAAATGGCGTTTCATTTTCCATAAGGAAGAGACGAGGTATAACGGCTCTAATTCTTTTTTTCTAGAAGAAGCCGAAAATGATTACGTTATTTCATCACAATGAACAATCAAATTGATTAAGTCATAGATTTTAGTAACAAAAAGATAAAAGAGCGCAATTTCTTTCTCATTGCTCAAAATCAGAACATTCAAAAGAAAGACTGGTGGCAACGACGTAAGACGTCAATTTTTCGAAACATCAAACTTACGCACATTCGGCGCAGTAGTCGTAAACGGCATCAAGCCAGCCATGCGGGTTTAGAACTGATAAGAAGAATTGATATCACATGTACTCCGTCACACTCCACAATTGACGCGAGTCCAAATTTTTAATCTTTCGCTTTCGTTTTAAAGTTGAATTTTTGTGAAAATTGTCAGTTTTTATTTTGTTCCTGAGCTTTCGTGAACGTTCGTCGTTCTGAATTTCTTTTTTTCCAGATCGTAAGTGGAAACCTTTTTTGAAACATCATGTTGATGACACTTGTAATCATTTGAGGAATGATAATTAAATTTTGTCTCCCGTCAGGAATCGAAGTCGAATTTTACAGTTTAGTCTAATTCTCATCAACATCATGATTAGATTGCAACCACCTGATTCTGCAGATGCTGCTGAAGAGAAGAAGAAAGTTAGAGAAATTATTATTTCCAATGTAACTACGTTTTTTTTGGCGATCGCCGTTATAAAACTGGGTAAGAATTGTTTTTGCTGATGCGTTGGTTTGCATTCTGATAGGTATCAAATTTCATTAAATTTTGATTGTACTTTCAGTTCCACATGCAATTAAATTATTCAAGGAGTAATCAAAAACTAAGTGTAATAAAGTTGGAGTAAATATTCACAAAAATGATTTTAGTACATTAAGATTAACTGTACAAAGTCGATAAATTCCATATTTTGATCTTCTGGTTTAATTATTTCTCTGTTACAAAACTAGGAAGAACTATGTTGTTAATCAAGAACATCAGTCGCATGAAATATTAAACTGTTAAATAAAAAATAAAAAACATAAAACATTAAAAAAATGCGAACCACGGAAAATCTTAATTTAAACTGAAAGTGTGTATCACAGCTGGGATTTATAACATTATCGTACTTTTACGATGAGAGAAATCCAATTACCGAGTCGTATTTATCCTTACAATAGGTGTTTTTTTCTTAACGCTATTTTTCTTTTTCTTTTTATTTAGTAAACATATTTCAGTACACCACAATATTATTGTAACTATTCCAAAGCAGTTCACCACATGTAACCATCGATTGTAATTTTTGCTGTCATCTTTGATCTTACCTGTTGGAAAATTTTAATTTGGTAAAACGAAAAAAAAAATGGAATCGAACGTTTACGAGCAGAAACGATTGATTTACCTAATAAAGGGCCGAAAACGAGTAACAGAACTCCATTCATAACCATCTGAAGACCGGTGGCCGATGCTAATTTATTCAATGGTACATACCCAGGTATGACAAGGGCAGTATACACTGAACGGATACCTTTAGAAATTCCAAGTCCAATCGCTATCATTATCATTAAAATGAATCCATGGAAGTATATCATGACTGCAAAATGAAAAATTAATCACACAAATTCAAATCTCGGCGTTATTTGTGTTTTGAAACCCTTACACATTCTGATGATTATTCCACTCGATAGCCCAATTAGATAAACTACTCTGACTTTGGACTTGACGTGGTGACCCACAAAGGGAGACACAAGTCTCGAAAGTATATCAGCTCCGGCCAAAACTGCCATGAAGGTGGCGATTTGAGCCGTATTTAGTCCACGATCATCCAAGATGAAGGGCAACATCAAAGAAAATGATTGTTCACCAACATAAGCGATAGTCAATCCCATAGAAATGTTAATGTAAAATGGATCTCGTAACAGGTCCAGATCAAAAAATTGAACAATTCTGGTCGTAAATGAGTCTCCTCTTTTTACAACGTCGTCCAAACTACGTAACCGAGGCCTAAACATTAAGACAGAAATTATCATAAAATGAGGATCATGAAATTTATGAGTACAGACGCGTTAAAAATTACTTTTTCTCATCATCTGGATCATCAACAGGGTTAACTTTATTCTCAACATTGATAGAAACTGATTCAGTTGTCATAAGCTTCGTATCTGCCGAAACTTCGTCATCGCCGTTTTGATCGTTGGGAATTTTTTTTTGATCGGCAGCTGAATAAACAAGTTAAATCGAGTCTTTTTCAAATAGCTAGTTTGGTTTTTCATAAAATGACATGTTCAGTACAACTACCTTCTTGATTTTCGGGGAGCACCTTCTCCTTCTCTTCTTTCTTTTCTATGATCATATAAACAAAATTAGGTTTGGCAAAATAAAACACCGTAAACCTTAACTCCGAAACTTACCTTTTGGTGGTTTTTTCTTGTGCCATTTCACAGGTTGTAGTAATAGTGCCGCAGCTAAGGAGTGCAATGACAGAGCTGCTAGAATCAATCCTGTTCCTGATACTCCATATTCGTACAAAAGGAGACTAACGAGTAAAGGCATGAAAATTGGACCAATTCCGGTGAAAGACATCGCAATACCCGTTGCAACACCACGTTTACTAACGAAATACGTATTTAATGCAAGATGGAATGCAGCCATCACTAGATCCGTGCCGATAGCTGCGCAAAATTTCCACTTGAATAGAATTTACAGCTAAATAAAACCCTAGAGTATTCATTTCTACGAGAGAAATACTTACAAACCAGAATACTATAATATACAAAAAATTGTATAAAAGTAGTAGATTGACTCGTCATCACATTTCCAATGAATATAATAATTGCGCCAACAACGCCTACTTTTCGGAATCCAAAATTACGTAAAATAGGACCATTAAAAATGGCTGAAAAAAGGAATCTCAGTCAGAAAAAATGAAAATAATAATAATACGGCTCAGCTAGTCTAACATAAGTTATTCGTGGGTTGATGGATATTTTCCTTATCTCTGTATGTAGGTATATAAGTTATTAAATATCAACACCATATTTTATCAGAAGAACATTTGTCCTGATAGTGAAATTTATACTCGTCGGTACAGAAATGCAAGTCAATGGAAAACGATCACGTAGACAGTTTTGAAAATGTTACACCTATTTACTAAGTAACAAAAGACGATGTCGCAAAAATTGTTTCGAATATCCGATAATTGGCAAACATCAATGATGCATTTATTACGCAGTCTATTACATGAATAAAAAACGTCCTAATTTCGCGTTCATTATACCGGGCAATAATCCATAAACCTATTCTGTGATGACTGAACGTTGAAAGTGAAATGAATATTTGAAAGTTCTTTTCGTAAGTTCCTAAACGAACTAACGCTCAATTTTTGTACCAGTGCGAAATGATTTGAAAATAACAAGTAGTGCAATGATTTGAATTTGAATGCGACGAAAAATACCTACTTAAAAGGAACAACTATTGCTTTTCTTGGAAGTCATTTTTTTCCCGATGGTTATGAAAAAACTGAATATTAAATTTAAATAAGACGGGATTAAGTATTGCGAAATGAAAGCGTCTTACCAAATAACATTCCGAACGAGCTGTTGACCGTAACTATAATACTGATATCTACAGCGCTCATGTCCAATTCTCTTATAAGTCGATCTTTATACGCTAACCCGAATACTTGAAGAATTGAAATAACTATCATCTGAAAGACAGAAAATGCACATTTAAATGTACTCATCCTATAACAAAATGAATTAATTCTCATTCGTATGTACTTACATTATTAACTGAATATGCTAAAACAACCCACCAACCCCAACCACCTTCTGGGGCAGTGCTCTTGGCAACAGGTTCGTCTACCGGCATAGTGCCGAATATTTTTCAAAAGAAAAATCGTATGAATGCACTGATTATTCTCAAAATAACCTAAACAGTTTACAAAAAATTGATATTCGAGGTGAAAAGCAATGCAAAACGTACGAATTTTGAACAATCATAAAAAAACTGGTATGATCAACTTCAAAGTCATAATTCAAATTCGATTATATAACGATCTCAGTATGGCATAGCACTGACGTTCCGACTCGACAACTTCGGTACACTAAGCAAGTAAAATTACAACACTAGTATTTGCAGGATGCTGCAATAAATTTATAGAATTTGCGTATGGGGGAAAAAATGTTTAATCAAAATTAACTAAAATTTACGCATAATGAACAACGAACGAAAACTGACAAATTTGAGATAACTACTTACGTCTGTTGTGGGTGAATAAAGTTGGAAAAAATATGAATATCGATTTACCATGTAGGCATTAAATTAAATTTTTCGAAAATGTTCTCAAAAATGCGAAGCTGTTGTTGTAGTTCGAAATCTTTTTGTTGATATACCTAAGAACTATAAAAACTTCATAAATTCTTTGAAAGCGTTTTCAAAAAGTGGTTCATCAATAAAAGAAAGGTAAATTTTCCCTTAATTTCCCTTTCTTTTTTAAATTTGAAAAAATCATTTGTCAAACATGTTTCATCTAGTTATCAAGCTTTCTCTTGTTATCAAATGTCTTCCGGTGCTTTTGCTTTAGGGAAAGGAAAAGAGATGAATTTAAAAGGAAAAAATAAGTAGTACTTAATATTTTTTTGTATTGTAGCGAATTTGTGATGTTCTTCGTGAAAAATTGAACGTTTAAATTACTTTTAGTGTTATTAAGACCAGCCAATGTTTAAACAACAGTCCACTTCGTGAAATAAATTTCGCTATGTCCGACGAAGGGAAAGGATCTTCTGAACAAACATTCTTCAACGTTATTGACAGTATTGAAGATCAGTTCGATGATTCGGAAGACGAAGAATTATCACATTCGTCCAGCGAACATTCTAGCGTCGCATCCGAGCATGTGAAACTCGACGACGTATTTTCTGAAAGTGACGAAGAACACAAGGAATATCGTGATCAACCTTTAAATACTTGTTACACTTCCACCGATGAGCAAACCTGTATCTTTGAACAAGAATGTAGAGAAAGTCCTGAACCTGGCGAAGACACTAATGAATGTTACGTGATAGAACAACCGGAAGATCTAAATGAAAAGAGCCCCTTACCCGAAGGTTGGAAAGAGATATACCATGAAAGCGGAATTCCATTGTACATCCACATCGAAACTAATGTATGTTCCTTATCACGACCTTACTTCCTGGGCACTGGAAGTACAAAAGCACATCTTTTACCCGAAACCGCTATACCATGTTTGTACAGCAAACAAACGCAAAATCCTGAATCATTATTGGAAGAAAACTCTGACGATGCGGTCGAGCTCGAGTCTAGCCAGTGTGATCCAGTTGCTCGTCCTAAACAGAAAAAAATTTTCAACTATTGCAAACGTTTATTCAAATTCAAAAAAATTAAGTATTTAAAATTTCGTTCTTGGGATGTCCGTCGTTCATATTTGCGTACGCTGCGAAACGAGCGAAATCGCCTCAAGCGACCGTTTTCTGACAAACTCATAACATTTCCAATAGTCAAAAAGGATGAAGACGGTAATATAATCTCGTGTAAGAAGTGGATTATTAATCCGAGAGGTAAAAGTTACGTAGCCATACTGCACGAATATTTACAGCATTCGTTGAAAGCACAACCATTATACACGTTTAGTGAAGTAGACAACGCTAGAACTCCTTACGCAGCTACGGTCATCGTGAACGGTGACGAATACGGCAGTGGAGTAGGCATGAGCAAAAGAGAAGCAAAGTTAGAAGCTGCCAAAGCTGCTTTATTAGTCCTATTACCCAAGATGAAAAAATCCATAATGAAAGTGTGCGAAAAACAGAAAAAAACTTCAGCCGAACATTCCGATTCTGAAGAAGAACAAAACATTGCTTCGGTATTCGACGATATTGAAATAACCGACCCTCGGGTTACCAAATTATCCAAAAAAACAACCGAGCCTACACCTTACGAATTACTCATGAAATGTGTTCAACGCAAGGGCGATTCTCAAGTACAAATCAACTATAACGTAGAATCGAACGAATATACGATGACACTGGGTGAGCACTCAGTCACCGTTCAATGTACAAATAAAAGAGACGGTAAGCAACAAGCTTCTCAAGCTCTATTGCAAGCATTACATCCATACATCAACAACTGGGGCTCGTTATTACGACTTTATTGTAATCGTACGACCGACCATTATCAATTTGGACCTCGAAACGTTATTGAAGATGCGGACATAGAAGAAACAAAACATCGCTCGCCCAATATAAGCCTGTTGAATACCTTAAGAGAAAGAATGCTGAAGTTACAAGAAAAAGAGGAAAAATTATAATTTCTTCTTCTGTTTGCGCATGCTGTCTGGTGAAATTGAAAATATATTTGTATTTTTTTTACGGTTTATTTTTTGTTTTCTCTCAATGAAAATATACATTATCATATATTAATCAGCAAGCTAAAACTGAAACAAAGATGATGATTGTCAAATATTAATACTAGATTTGTTCTGTATAGTTGCATGAAACATGTACAAAACAATAAACAAAAAAGTATCTGTATTAAAAATAGGATATGGCAAATAGGCAAGACATGTCACCAAATTTTATAACTAGTTCTACCTTCAACTCATAACGTCCTGTACACGATACACCGAAAAAGTAAAAAAAAAAAAAAAAATTATTAACGATTGAAATAAGAGATTCAACACGCCTACATACCGTAACGACTACCAGACGGCAAATGCATAACTTTTAAAACAATAATTCTAAAAAATTAGAAACTCAATTTACATGATAACGAAATAACAGATTAATTTCAAGTATTATAAATTACTTATCACAAATACGTAAAAATGGGGGGGGGGGAAGGTCAACAATTAAATACTTGGACATTTAAAAATATTGTTAAAAAGACAGAACAAAAAATGTAATTAAAATGCAATCATAAAAAGTCACAAATAGTTCGAAGATTACAACC
>JAAOIU010170935.1:0-13626 GCA_018107765.1 Hypogeococcus pungens | reverse complement strand
GTAATTTTTGTTAATCTTGATAGCAATATTTTTTATAGCAATTTATTACTTAAGTTTTTTCTGTGCGATTTTCCTTTACAATGCACAAATTTTCTTTTAATAATAAGCTTTTTTCCCGAAACGAGTCCATGTTAGAAGGCACAAAATGTATACCAGCTTGATTAACAGCTGAAAGAGAATACGCTTTCACGTGTTTATTAAATCCAAACTTCCTTGTATATTATTTTATTCGAATACGTTCCAAATACCCGACTGATTATAAATTAGCATCCCCATTTTAATTTTTAATTTAGGTCAGTTTCGATAGAGTAATTTCAATTTTGATCTTGTACCCGTTTTGGGTATATTGTGAATTGTTTTTAAACGCCAAAATTGTTACATCATTAGTAAATTTTTTGCAGAATTCATTTGTATCATTTATTGTGATAGTGTAGATATGTAGTGGTAAAAAAAGGTTTGCTTGTTTTGGATAAAATCGTACTACGTTTTCCCATTTCATCGGTTTATAAATTCGATCCGTCGAAAGTGGTGGGTCATTTCTGTCATTAATCATTTCCTAAAGCTTCGACGTAATGACATGTTATTAGCGACTACCAAGGTACCCAACGATAAGTTCGTATGAATGACGGTGTTTAGAACCTAAAGATATTAAGTGCGTATTAAATTATTTATAACCGCATCTCGAGTCAGTTAATTGAAAATAGTTTTTTGTATCGTCCATACACGTTACGACAAATAACGTAAAACGTGAGGTCGAAATTAAATGATTAGATATTTTTTTTAAAATCAGTAGAGCTGAAATAAAACGTTTTGAATGCAACGATATTTATTTATGTTTCCTTCACCGAAAAAAAAATAGACGTAGGGTAACTAGTATCCGTCTGGTAACTGTTCAGTTGACACAAGACACCATTTGCGGGCAATTTGGTAATGAGCAAAATGGGGCATAGTTTTCCACGTTTGTTGATTGGCGTGTTCTGGCTTCATATAAATCGAACAACAGTGGTTTTTTGCAAAAAGAGCATTCCTAAAATGAGATAGAAGATTAGAAGGAAATATTGATTTGAATGTAATAAATTCTCGTCACGAGATTTACCGGTCCGCATGCCATTCCTTTGAGGGGAATTTTCTTGTCGTGGAAAATTGCCACCAAATCGGATACAAACAGATCCATCATTTCTACAGTATGATGCGGGGTTGGAGCCAATCTCAATTTTTCTTCACCGTACGGTACCGTTGGGTAATTTATCGCTTGCACGTAATGACCTTTTTCTCGTAATAAAGAGTCAGATATTTCGGTGCATAATTTCGCATCTCCAATCTAGAGAGAAGCATTTTAAGTAGATTTTTAATTTTTTTAATTTTCGTAGGTTGTTTTATTCGTGTTTTCGTGTCATGTTACCTTAATTGGAATGATATGCGATGGAGTATGCTCGACAGGTAATCCAGCCTGAATGAGTTTAGTACGTAGATATCGGACGTTTTCTTGATGTTTTAACCTCAATGCTTTTCCTTCGTCCGAACGTAGAATGCTGATAGAAGCTCGAGCACCCGCCAACACAGTAGGGGGCAGAGAAGTAGTGAATATAAAACCTGCAGCGTAGCTTCTCAACGTATCGATTAGGTTTTTCGTACTAGCAATGTAACCACCAACGTTTCCAAAAGCTTTGCCCAGTGTTCCAGAGATTATGTCCATTTGCGACATAACGTTGTCACGTTCACCGATGCCGGCTCCATGTTCACCGTATAATCCTACAGCGTGAACTTCGTCAACAAATGTTAAAGCACCATGCTTGTGAGCGATCTAAAAATTGATATATTTTTGTTTTAGAAACAGCTTAGGTAAGCACTTTTTTTATATTCGTCGTGATATGTTTTACTCACATCACATAATGTTTCCAGTGGACATATCGCTCCGGTCATAGAGTGAACGGTTTCGAATGCTACAATTTTCGGAACACTTTTATCAACTTTGGAAAGTAACTCTTCCAAATGATCTGCATCGTTATGTCTAAAGATATGTTTAGGAGCTTGGCTGTTCCTAATACCCTGAATCATCGAAGCGTGATTACCAGCATCGGAAAAAATATGAACACCTGAAAATCACACATATGAAGTTGTAAAATTTCCATTTCATTTTTTAATTTAAAAAAAAGACATGGACAAAAATGAATTAATCTTGTACCAGGTATCATTTTCCCAAGAGTAAACAGAGTAGAATCGTTGGCTACAAAACAGGAAGTAAACAAGAGAGCCGACTGTTTGTTATGTAACGCAGCCAAGTCTTGTTCCAGTTTTTCGTGGAAGAGAGAATTTCCTGAGATGTTTCTGGTTCCTCCGGCACCAGCTCCATATTTGTCCAGAGCTTCCCTGTAAATTAAACCTTACATTTAGATCAACTTTTATCGAGGTTAAACGCTGACGGCAGTTCATAAAAAACCTTCACGTAATACATGAACACCTTGACCTTTATCACGAATAGATAGGTAAATGAAATCGGCAGAATTTTGATGCGAAAAAAAAGCACCACCCTAAGCCATCGAAAGCGCCTTTATAAATACATGTAAAAATTAATCACCTCACAGCCGCTTTAACTTTTGGATGACATGACATTCCTAAGTAGTCATTTGAACACCAAACTTTGACCGCATTTTCTCCCCAACTGTATTCGTAAGCCGAAGGAAAATTCTCGGCGAGTCGATTCACTTTTTTGAAGATTCTATACGAATGGTCCTTCTTTTTCTTTAGAATTTGTTCTTCGAAGAAATCTTCGTACAAAAAACTACCTGCCAACAAACACAAACAAAAAATTTCTCAATGGATTTTGAAAATTGGCACCGTAAAGTAATTTTTCTAATAGTTGACGTCACATTTGTATTGTCTCAATGTTTACCTTATTGATAAAAATAATAATTATTTCACGACTTGATTAATCATATCGCAAATATGCCGTAGCTTAGTCAAACTTTTCTGAAGTTAGAAAAAACAAAAAGCCTAAAAAGACCAAGCACGCGCATCTCATTATATCTCATAAAATTGATTAAAACACATTTTACTTTGAAAATAAAAAATGATATTTTAAACCTCCTTTGAAAAACCGGCGGATATTATCTGTGTAATTATCAAAGCTCAGTTATTATCATTACGTAGGTATTAAATTATTTGATTAAATACATAAAAAACGAAGGTATGTCAGATAACACTTCTCCAATTATTTGCCAATCGGTATAAATTATCATGTAGCAATTTTCATTTCAAGTTTGCTTTCAACCAATCTGTTCCAAGAAACCGGTGTAAAATTACATCACGGAGCCTGGGTTTTGCCAGTGAAATCTGGGAACTATATTGGTAGCATTTTTTTCAAAATAACATTTTTGTCCAGCTAAATTATGATAAATTGAGAATTTTTTAGGATAAAATTTTCGTGCAAAATTCAAACACGAAAAGTGTTTAAGAAACAATTTTAAGTATTAGGAAATTTCCCGTCCAATACGTAAGCGGTTTTAATGGTTAAAAAAGAGATACCACCTCACTTGTTTTTGACACTCCAACCTACAAAACCTCATATGAAAGGTAAACTTGTAAGCTATAATAAAACTATATAGCTTCTGGCACTTGATTCTTGAAATACAAGCCTGGACAATCATTAGATAGTGACCACATGAGTTGTACTTATGTATGTGTGCATGTTAATAATCTATGCTAATACAATTTTTTTGGCGATCAGTTGATTGATTTTAATAGGTCGAGGTAACAAGGACCAGTTTTAGCATTAATTCGCACCCTGAAGAATAGTTATCTTCGTTCGGTTGATAATGAGGTAATTTCACATTTTCTTTTTTTTCAACCAAGCATAAGAACATGAATAATGAATTTTTCATAACCATTTTTCTAAGAAAACGAATAAACGGATAAAAGCGAAAAAATTGAATCAGTTTCTCTCCTTCATTTTGAACTAGAAATTTCAAGATTTCACCAATTCACATAATAAACAAGCTACTGTGTGTACGACTGAACGAAAAATTTACCTCTTTCATTATTTAAATTGATCACATCCTCTTGCATCTCTTTGCTGGCTTCCATGACGACATGGTTGTTCTTCTGCACTTCAGCCAAAAATGGGCATTTCTTTTCAGAATCGCCGCAAGAAGACACAGCTAAATGGGTTTCATCGGCTGGTATATGAATTTTACTGATTGATGATACTACCGGGCAATGCTGACCGTACAGTTTCATCAGTGATGATCCATAGTTACGTACATAAGAAAGAGATAGTTTACTCAGGAATGGGCACTGCATTTTTTCACTTTACAGCACTACAACGCAGAACAAAAAGCTGGTTATTGAAACACGCGATTTACTTACAGTTCCAAATAGGATTACGACGTAACTGATGTAGTTTAAATTGATAGATTATGGATTCGATCAACAGAACAGATACCATTCATAAGCATTGATATTTCTTTTCGTACGTTTCAATAGAAAGTCGACGCTTTCTCCTTAGATACGCTAAATTAAGCTTTTTCTCATTTGCAGTGAAGATTTTCTAACATATGGCGTTTTTTTTCAATGGCTTACACAATGATTACGTAAGTTATTTAGTAGCGTAAAATCCTTCAACTTGGTGTCCGATACTTCGGACAAGTGTTATAATTTCTTATCAGTCTCTCTAATATATCGCGACTGGGTAATACGTGAAACGGTAGTACGAAAAATTAACTAGAAACTTTTTCAAGTTGTAAATGTCAATGACGAGCTGACAAGGATCAAAATGTCATCTTTTCCTTAGAAGCAGCGTTCGTCGAACATTTTCAAAATTAATTATTGAAGTTTAAACCGAGATGAAAATAGTCAAAGTACTTACGAAAATATCACGTCCAAAATGCAAAATAATAGATTCTCCTCGAAGTTCAAATCGATCTACTTTAGGAAAGCAGTTGAGTCAAATTTAGAGACGGTACATCCTGATAGTTGTACAATAATAAACCAATTTCAAACAACTCGCCACCTCACGAACCGATCATCTCTAATCAACTGAATTGTAATTGGTAACTCCTATTTAAATTGCCACCGTGCACCGTTTCAAGCTGCGGTCACGACATCTAAGTCCAACTCGCGAGCGTTCGATTCAAACTTCGAACACCCGAAGTAATCCGAAGTTTCAATTCGTTATTCGCCAAGCGCCAGCTTTTAAAAAAAGTTAATAGCTTGTAAGTTGAGAGTAGGTTGTGTATTCGTATTCGTATTTCGTTGAAATTTCACACGTAAAAAATTCATGTATTGTCGGAGTTTGAATGTATACACTCGAGATTTGAATTTTTAATAACGGATAACTAAGTAACGGATATATCCACGTCTACGAGTTTGAACAACCTTAATAATTAGCGTAAAAGTTTGAATAAAATGAATGAGGGAGTCATTTTTATAAACTGGAGATGATTTTTTTTTCTCAAATTTTGATTTTTACATAAAATGAAATAATATCAATACATATCACATGAAATTATATTTATCTATACAATATTATCTACGAAAGAAAAAATGGTGTATATAAAAATTAAAAAATATACGATTATAAATAAAATTAAATAGGCATCAAGCATGAAGAACAAAAACATCCAAAGGGGAAAATTTGGATTTGAAACGTTAAATTTAAAATTATTTCGTGATGACGATGCAAAACCATCATTGGCAATGGTGAGAGATTTTAAAACTCCTTGCAGTACCTATAAGTTTTTTTTTTTTTTTTTTTTTTTTAATTTTTCACAAAATAGGTATATTTGACAGTCAACAAGGTAACAAAAGAGAACAAAATAAAATCAACCATAAACTTAACAATAAAATGTGTAATTTAAGACGGTGAAGAAACCGGCGAGTTGGAAGGTGGTTTTAAAAGATCGTGGTATTGGTACAAAGCTTCTCGTAAAGACTCCGAAATCTGATTAGAACTTGTAACTGAACAGCTAATTAGATGAGGGTACAAACTTATGACTTGTTCCCAAACAGATTTGCTAACTACAAAACATAAACACATCGCGTTAGTTGGAAAATTCCGTAACTATTCGAATATATTATGTACATTACACAGGAGTAGTGGTGATGCTACCTTACAGTTAATTTCAATAATCAAAACATTTCCCAACACAAAATGACCTTGAATTTTTATTCAAAGCTAAACCTCAACCTTTCATTACTAGTTAAACAAACAAATCATATGAAAACTATTTTTCAATTCAAATTAAAGTTTAATGAACTACAGCTAGCCGCTCAAGTGAAAATTTATCGCAAGAATGGAAATTTTTTCAAAGCTCAAGTCAATTTAAATCTTAAATACGTAGGTTATAGAAGGAAGTTCCTCAAAAATTCATAATTACCTTTATCTGAAGCTTTTTTTAGTGATGAAATCAACGTAGCGATTGCTTTAAACACAAACGAAATTTCTGACAACCTATGTCTGGATCACGAAAAAAAAGTCAAGAATTTAAATTAAATGTACTTGCATAAGCTATTTTGCTACTAGGCCACGATTGAACCTACCTCGCCAAAGGACACTTCCCAGCTCGATGTTCGTCTTTAATAAACTGTTTAATAACTTCTTGGAATCGAAATAGTAACGCAGTTACAGCCAAATGACCTGTTAATTCTTCATCCGGGCCGATATTTTCTATATTCGATGGTATCGCGTCTTTAGAATTTAATCCATTCAACAATGAAAATTCTAGTAATGTTTCGAAGCAAGTTTTAGCAAATTCTTCTCTTAGATTTTCTTCATTGCCTCGTTCTAAATTAACACCCAAGAAAAGTAATAAAATGTTACAACATTACGTATAAATTAACAAATTAACAAGCCAACAAACATCTTACTGATTAAGGCATCGTGAGAAGGTGACAGTATGGATCCTTTATTAAGTAGAATAACTACTTTGAGAACGAATTCTTTGGGAACTGAACTGGACTGAGAGAGAATTTCTTTTTTAAGAAATTTAATTATTTGGCAATCGATTGTTTCGTCTTCGATCAACTGTTCTTTAGAATATTCTGAGTCGTCGACTGAAGTGGTTCTGCGAAATATTCACCAATATTTAATTGATCTGAAACTAGATGGAATTGAAATTTCAATACGTACTTTTTTGGAAATAATAATTCATCCAAAGAGTCGGCTAGTTGGGGCCACATGCTTTCGAAATCTTCCGGGTGTTTTCTAGCTAACGGGATACCACTGGAAAGAACATGCATAAAATTCGTCACGACTAATTTCCACGTACTGAATGTTTTCTTGTCATGTCTTCGAGACAGAGGAATGTGTAACACCTGTTGAATTTTCACATATTAGAATTCGACTACAAAGTGAGCAGTTCATACGCAAAAAGTAATAATTACTTCTAAGATGAGTTTCAAAGTATTTCCTTTAATCACTGGTTGTGCTTTACACGTTTGTTGATAGAGCGATACTACCATAGTGATAGCTTTTTCTCCAAATGGCACATGTTTCATCATCACAGCTTCCTTCTATGAAGTAGCGATTAATAAAAATCACATAATTGTCAATTGATTTCAAGTTTCAGCAATAAGAACGCATACCTGATCAGCACTCTTCATATAGACAACCGAAGGAGGGTTATACGCGTATTTGCATAAAGACAACAATAGTTTGAAAATCGTACAAATAAATTTATCCATATTTTCCGGACTGGATAACGCATTCTACAAATAAAACACTTCTGTAAGTCAATTCGAATTCAACCACAAGGAAGAAATTTACAGAAATTAAACTCGTTACATCTTGCAATAATTCAATGCAATTAAGTATTCCTTCTTGTAGCTGCGTAAGAGATGTTTCGTAGGTGGGCAAATAGCATGATAAATTTTCTCCGTAAATTGGTACATCAGAAGCAGCCTCCAAAACACCACATAATTTCTCCAGGTCTGATACCGTGAATCTGCAGCACAACAAATGCGAAATTAATCTAGGTATTTTTAAGAATTTTAATCAATGTTTTTCTACAATTACCTGGAATGTATATGTTGAAACACCGATGGGAAAATTTGAATCAGAGCAGCTAAAAACGATTGTAACGGGTAATCCAAGTCATTTTCGATATTTGACTTATTCAAACTTTCTACTGCAATGTGCAGCCACACCTTCCAAGCCGCGTCCCAAATTTCCTTGCGGTTGATATCGGTGGGTAACGATTCTTTTTCGCCATCGCCGCCCATTTTTTCGTTACAAAATAGCATCTCTTGAAACGATCGTAACGCTGCTAAGGAAACCTAAGGCGAAGAATACAAATAAATGATAATTCTTCGCGGGTAGTTTTAATATTATACGAAAGCTTCGTACTTCGTTATTTCCACTGAGAGCTGCGTTCTCGATGAATTCCAAAAGTAAAGACCAAGCTTTGGTAAAATTACCCAAAGTTTTCAACAGCTGTCGTTTGGTATTGAATACCCTAGTGACCCCGGTCAAGGTCAGCACCTGATGAAAATGAAATAATGGTACCAGTTCAAACACGTAGTTATTTAAAAAATGAAATCGAATTAATTATGGCACGACACGCACCTGAGTCTCTGCCCACTGTTTTTGTGCTGTGTTCCTGGAATGATGTATTAATATGCTGCCTCCAGCGTCCACTTTTTTATTACTAGCACTACTCGACATACTTCGGACTTTATCCAGCAATGGAAACAAGACCTGTGAAATATTATTTGAAATAACGATTTTGTTTTTGCTTTTCCTCAGGAGTACTTGAAAGTTTTATTCGCACCTGCCATAATACAGAATGCCAAGTGGTTGGGCTGAGAAGACCTCCATGCGCCGAGATGGTAGAAAATAACGTTTGCCCGGCTGATTTCCGCACTGCCGGTCTAGGGTCAACGCACAATGCACCTGAACAAAATTTATATCGAAGTTATAACGTTTTGAAAGAATTTTCGAAGACAAAATTGGTTCACTTACTTAGTCTTGTGAATAGACACATCCATAACTTGTCGAAAGCTGGCATTTCTGCATTGCCGGGACATTCGGGAAATATTTGTGTTTCTGAATGCAGACACTGACACAGTTTTTCTCGATTTTGAAAGAAATAATCGGCGATGTTCCACTATTCGATGAAAATAGTCCAAATTGCATTTAAAATAGAATAAACAACAAACATTAATCACCATTTAAAAACTTACGCAAATATAATTTCGTAAAATATTACCATAAGTCCGATCGCTGTCAAAGAAATATTCAATTCTTGAGGTTGAGATCCGAATTTCGATGTAGTTTCTAAACATAAGGGTAAACAACGCCATGGCATCAACGGTAAAAAATCGGTAACAATTAACTGTAAACACTGGAACGCTATTCTGATTAGATTCTCGCTGCAATGAAAATTACAAGTTCGTTTAAGTATATTTTTTAATAGTAAAGTCGCAATAGATTTCATATCATTACCTATGCTGTTCGGATATAGCTCCGACAATATTCAAAATTAATGGCCATCCGTGAGTTAATAATTCTCCAGAATTATGCAAAATATGCAGAACGCATTCCAACTGTCTTTGCCTAACATCACCATGGGGTACAGATGATAATTCGACCAGTGGAGACAACAGCAGGGTTTGCAATTTCTATAAAAATTTATTTCGAAGATGAGCAGTTGTGTAATATCAGCAAAACTCAAACTTACGACCTACTCACTTGATTCTCCCTCAAACACGGCGTATAATTGTGTTGTAACGCTGACTTCACCAAATAAGTTATGGCTTCCACTCCCCATTCTCTCATTCGAATATGCGGATGTTGGCAAACTTCTAATAAGTGATTGGTCAACGGGCGCCAAAGAACATCGACACGAGGCAAATTCACCAAACCAGTTTCCAGTAATTTTGCGACCGCAAATAAAGACGGTTCCTGAAATATTATAAGTTGTGAAAAAAGTAACTCGACAGTAAACTTTTTCATAATTTAGAAGAATATCAACTAACTCGATTGCAGTAAGCCAACTCCATAGCTTCGTGAGATAATTTGCACAACGCATCGATCAAATGATGCAGAGCCACGTCATCTAGATATTTACTCGATTCGAATAAACGGCTCAGCATTGCCGACAGCACAGGCAGATCAGCCATAACGGCAGTGGTAATTACAGCATTCGCATCGGTAGACGAACGGCCAGCCTTTAAGCTACCACCAGTGGAAGGTTTTAAGCCTAAAATCCAAACCAGGTGCTGTAAAGGAAAAGAAACTTAGCGGATGTTGCCTTTTCAGAATTCTAAACTCAGAATCGTGAAGAACCTGTATCGTTGTCAGAACAAGTTGCCAAGATGAGCCCAAAATCGATCCGTGGCAATGGGCAAAAATCAATAGAGCTCTCATGCACTGAAGATTTTTTGCTGTCAACATAACTGGACCTTGTTGGACGCCTAAAAACAAACATTCAATTTTTGGGTTATAATTTATGAATTAAAACATTTTTCGAGTTTGTGAAAATACCTATCTACCTTGCGGTAATGAAGCCGAAGGCAGCGGAGTACCAACAGCAACAACCTGCTGTTTATAATCCATTTCGTTATTGCCATATGAACCCAAAGTATAATGAGAATTACCATCCTGCATCTGAAATCCATTACTATTGGAGTTACCTAAAAAAAAAAAGGCGTCACCATTATCTTAAATTTATCAGCAAAAATCTCTGGATGCTGAACTAATTTTTCTTACAGAGTTGCGGAGCAAACGTATTCAGAACCGCAAGCGTATAGTTGGGCGGTAAAGAAGCTTTACATATTGCAGTAATAAACGCGTCTCTAGGTGTGTTCAGCTCTAAGTGACCTGCTAAACTTGCCAGCGTTTGCATTGCTTTAAGGATATTCTCTGTTATTAACTCGTCCGTACTAATAAGCAGACAAACAAATTACATAATTTTCTACTCTGTTGATTAAATACTGGTCTAGAAGAATTTCTAAACCACACCTTCCTTCAACCAGTGGAACGAGCGCCGAAAGGATTCCACACCAACTCGAATTAATCAACTGGCAGTATAACTTCTTATCTTTCTCAGGAACTTTGTCGTTTGTATCACTGTTGTTTTCGGTTTCTTTCGTCGAAAGTACTTCTTTGTCGTCAAGCGTTCTCTTGAAATTTTGCAAATACGGAGTTTTTTCTAGAATCGATGAAAGCGATCGGACTATTTCTAAGAAACTGGCAAAAGCTACTGCTAAACCGTGCCCATTTGGTACACTAGGTGGTTCTACTTTATCGGTGTACTCCAAGCTGTAAACGTTAACTACATCATAAATCGAGTTTCAACAAAAATGAAAAACGAAAACCGCTAATATGGCTTACACAATCGTTTTAGCTTGACCGACTACAAAAGAGTCGTATATGGGGAGAAAAACGCCGCGGGATACAAAACCTGGCTGTGGAGAAATTCCAGGTCCCATTGGAATACCTCCTAGTGTAGCAGGTGGTTGACCATGAATTTGGTGGTGTGCTAAAATATTATTATCAAATGTAATTTTCGATAAATTTAATCAATATCGAAAAATATATCGCTTTACTAACACAAGCCTGTAGGTGCCAACTGTGGATTGAGAAATACTGACTGTACGTACGCTCCTAAACAATTGACAATGTCTTGAAAAATATTTGTAGAGTGAGTTTTAAGGTCATAACATTCGCAAAATGACAACAGTAGCTCCGGTTGTGCGGTCATTTTGAGCAACACTTCCAACGCTGCGGCTCTTTGCCAAGCTGGCTTATCCGGATCAACGAATTTAACAATCAACGATAAAAATATTTCGCACTCAGTCACCTAAAATTACCCAAACAATCAAATTAAAAATCGTATTGCGTAAAAAATATTCAAAAATAATGAATTCAAAAAAAAAATACCAAAATATTGTGGTATTTTTCGACGAGCGTTAAAACTATGCGCAGCAATCTGATGCTAATTGAAAAACATGGCTTATCAAAAGATCCAGACTGATGGGCGTTTAATGCTGGTCCATAGTTACGAAATTTAATATTGGGCGAGAACAATTTAATGACAAGAGCACAGACACGTTCTTTCAATAAAAAGCTGAACTCTGGATGCTAGAAAAATTCATAAATAATTAATTAGGTTACACCGAAACCGAGAAGTACAGGTTAAAACATTAATTTTCATACATTGAAAAAAACAGAAGGAAATTTAACCAGCATCGATTCCAAAAGCTGTAATCCGAACGTTTTAGACATCTCCGTCAGCCCAGTCAGCCAATAAGGTTGATCTGAATTCACCAATTGAACCAAGTCCTGCGAGAAAATGTCTTCAAATGAATTAATTAATTCGTACGAATTAAAAATACATAATTATTATTCTTACTTGAAACATAAGGTAAGCGTCAGCGGCACAGCTCCGCAGCGTTTTCGGTGGCATATTGCTAGGAACTTTTAACTCTTCCAAATTGACCTGAGAATCTGAACTGGGTTGGTGTTGTTCGTCTTCTGTCAAGACACGATCGAAAACTAACGAAACCAAATGCTTGACCGTGGCTTCTGCGGTATTCACCACGATTGGATCTTTCCCGAAGTACAATCGAAAGCATAACACTAAGTTCTGAAGATAATAAACACTCCGGTTGAAATTTTTTAAAATTTTAACACAGCGAAAAAAACTACAACAATTACCTTGGCGAGGGTATCGCCGTGAACGACACTGTTCGTGGTAAGTAGAAGAGTAACACTTTGAAGCACTTTTACTTCTTCGGTACCGTTTTCCATCAACATCCATAACGTATTAGTGATGAATCTAGCTCCTTTATGATCCACAGCCTGTTGTGTTATCAGTTTTTGAATCATACCAAGACATAGCTTTAAAGAAAACAAACATCAAACATACGTAAGGAAAAATTGAACAACTTTTCATTACAATGCAATCAAACATATACTACTTTTATTATTTTTTGGTCCTTGGTTTCACATCCTTGAACGATTGGGTATAGAATTTGGTTTGTTACGTGGTATATTGAAGTTTGCGAATTTACTGACGCGTCTCTTAACTTGACAATACTTTCTTCACATGCCTAATCACAACAACAACAAAAAACAGATAAGTAATCAGATAAATTTCTATTATACACTCGAGAATTATGTCTTCATCATAAGAAATAAAATGAAGAAAATTGGTGGGTAATACGCAAAAGCTAACGTGAACCTTACAAATAAAATACAAAAAGCCTTTACTTCTTTGATGTGAGGAAATTTCTTCTTCGTTTCAATCGACAAGTTTTTCAAGTCATTTTGAAGGAATTCGAATAATTTCAACGAATTCTCATCAGCAATTCGTTGACGAGACATTTCGGGATCAGGTAAATCTTACGATTCAAAAGTAAACCATTTCGCAGAAAACATCACTAAATACCGATAGTCATTTAGTAATCAATTTAAACGATAAATTCACATAATTATTTTGGCAATATTTTTGAAACGACAGAAACTTTTTGGAGAATGTTGATAATTTTTGATAAGTTGACGCCAAAATGACACCTCGATTAAAAATTAAATGCGATTGGCCGGGTCGGAGCGAGTAAGAAGTAGCACCCCAGCTTTGAAAATTAACTGAAGAGATCGCTTTAAAAAAAAAAGAAAAAAAAAAACTC
>JAAOIU010170757.1:0-10377 GCA_018107765.1 Hypogeococcus pungens | reverse complement strand
AATTTGACAATTTTATAAAATTTGGATATTTTGTAAAATTTGGCAATTTTGTGAACAGTGAGGTGGTAAAATAAAGGGGGGTCTTGAAAAAATTGTGGCTGGGGAGGGGATAATTGTCGAAACCTTTGGGGGATCTCGGCACCTCTGAGGTAACGATATTATTACGGTAAATTAGAAAACGAATAATTCTATTAGGCGCGACAATTTATGCACGCAGATTTGAAAAACGAATACGGCGACATCAAGAAGGATCATAAGGTGGTAGTTTGTAAAGAAGCTGCGACAACTACATCGCCAGCATCAGACGTTTCGAACGGTGCAGGAAATTTGAAAGTACTAGCGCCAAGATGCAACAAAACCGAATCAACTAGCAGTCCAACACCTACACCTCTATCTCCACCTTCATCATCCGTACAAACAAAATCTTGGTCGAATTTTTCACGCAAAAGTACAGTCATCGGCGTTTCGACTACCGCCGATAAAAATCGTAATAAAACGATTGAAAACACGCAATATTCGAACATTTCTAGTACGAAATTTATAACGAAGACGCGGTATCCGCCGAGTAAATCGAGTAGCACAACTGTTGCAGAGAAGTCCAGCGTCGGCACACGGCCACCGAATAGTTGGACGCCGTCTACCACGTACTTTTCCAACTTAACTCGAATTACGTTTGAAAAAATGTCAAAAATAACAACACCAGAAAAATCTGCCAAAATGGGCATTACGACTTGGACCATTTTCACAAGGCGTAAAACTTGGACCTCTAAATATTCAAATATTACGTCCACCGCCGTAACTTCTCCTATAACCAGACGAAAGTCTTGGACCGCAAGAAAAACAACGACCAGGACTACATCCAACGCTACCGTCGATAAGTCTGAGACTGTGCCATTTCCACTAACGCGCTTCGCAGCTAGTCGAAAAACTACTCAAAAACCTCGCACAAACAGACTGAATAAGACTACAACTGAGCTCATGTTCACAACAACAACGACGACGACGACGACGACGACGACGCAGATGACGAAAACATCGCCGCTCATTGGAAAGCAGACCACTCAGCGTGACAATATTCTCAAATCAACAGGACCTGACATAAAAGCCAGCCCAAAAAAACACGTAATCGCAATCGAAAGTAAAACAACGACTACGCCTTCTAGCTCGTCATTCATAGCCGCTAAAACCACGTTTCACGATTCTAAACGTAAGAATATTGGCACCCCATCAAGCGATCGAATATCGCCTCAACCAACTAAAACAGCTACTGCATGCCGAACGACTACCACGTCAACGAGTATTTCATCGATAATACCTACTACAACTTCAACAGTGCTGACTCTGAGAAATGTATCGCATCAACCAATTGAAACAGCAAGTACATGCAGAAAAACTAACACACCTAGAAAGATTTGTTCAGTCACGCCAACGATCACTTGGACAGAGTCGACTCTGAAAAATACTAGTACAACTAGAAACTCGTCCTTCGGCTCCGCATTAATCGAACCTACCGAATCGACCGTTAAAAATATCACTTCAAGTCTCCGCAGCACGACCACGATTCGCCCTGTCACGACAACCTGCAGAAAAACAACCACATCTTCACGTACCGCATCCGCGGTCACTGCGGCAAAATCTTTTTTTAAAACTAAAAATATTACTTCAGTTTCGAGTGCCGCAACAACTTGCAGAAAAACACGCTCGTCACCGCGTACTTGGACAATGATTTCATCTACAATCGCTCCACCACATCTCGCTTCTAAAATCGGTTACTCAACTTACAGTAAAATGAGAACAATGAAAAATTCAAACGCGACCGCAGCCAGCATAACACCTACGGTTACCGAAGCTACTTTTAAAAAAATCTTTCAACCTAAGCTTACAACAAAGTGTCGAAAAACAAAAGCTACAATCGGTTCACGTAAAGAAAATTCGACAACTACCGCATTACTCGCTACTGCAACAACACTCACCGCCGCCTTCGACGCCAAACCCATTAACGTTGCGTGTAATACAACCATCGAAACGACTACAACTTTACATTCATCCGAATCGACATGCAGCACAAGAACCACGACCAAGTCAACAATTGAAAATATTGCAGCTTTCACGACCGCACCAACCACCGGCAAACCTATCCCTTTCACAATGAAAAACCTAACTAATCGCACAGTTACGAATTTAAGGAATAAGACATCATCAGATAACCTCGAAACGAAACCTCCAAGCAGCTTCTCTACACTGGGAAATTTCATAAAAAGCAGTTACCATACTCCAACGGTACGTCGAAACATCGCTCGTAGAAAAAGCTCGACGATTTCAACAACGGAACATATACTTGCGAAAATTACCGCGAATAAAGCGTCCGCAATTACTAATAAAAACGATACAATTACAAGCGTATTCAAAGTACCAGAAAATCGTACCTTCACATCGCTTAATACTAAAAAAACGGCGAAACCAAACACTACATATGCAAAAACGTCGCTTTTAACAACAAATAGGACGTATTTTCGCGAACCAACGAGTGAATATTCAGCCGCTGCCCATCTCACTTTTCCAGCAACACCGTCTGCGATCGTCGCCGTTTCATCTACGAAACCGCAACGTAGGAAACACACCTCCGCACCAATTTCTAAAAACAAAGCGCTTTCGACTCGGGGCTTCAACAGTAGCTTCTCATCAACTTCTCCATCAACGACCACCTCTGCGAAGAAAACGACACTCAAAAATACAACAATCGCGAGATGTAAACAGCCGAAATTTACCACTGTGTCAAGTAGAAAAATTATCTCATCGAAAACTGAGTTATCGTCTTCAAGCTTTCAGAGTACCTTTTCGTCAACTTCTCCGTCAATGATCACTTCTGCTGCGAGAACCGCATTCACAAAGAAAACAATTCCAAGCTCGAAACGACCGAAATTTACGACTGCGTCGTGTAGAAAAACCATTTCATCGAAAACTACGACATCGTCTTCTAGCTTCGAGACTACCCTTCCGTCTACTACTACTATATCGACGACCGTTCTTCTTCCTGAGAGAACTGCGTTGAAGAATGAAACAATCTCGATTTCGAATTCTGGACAGCCGAAACTGACGACTTCGTCGTGTAGAAAAACGATTTTACCAAAAACAGTTGTGTCGTCTTTAAGCTTCGAGAGTACCCTTCCATCTACTTCTGAATCACTGACGACCAACTTCGCTGAGAAAACAGCGTTAAAAAATAAAACCACCTCGAATTCGAATTCTGAACAGCCGAAACTGACGACTGCGTTACGTAGAAAAACAATCGCATCGAAAACTGCGTTATCGTCTTCGAGGTTCGAGGGTGCCCTTTCATCTGTTTCTTTATCAACGGCCATTCTTGCTGACAAAACTGCGTTAAAAAATAAAACAACCCCGATTTCGAATTCTGAACAGCCGAAATTGACGACTTCGTCACGTAGAAAAACAACTTCATCGAAAACTAGCGTTCAAGTTGAATCAGTGAACATTCGTAAAACTGTCAGAGATGAGGAAATGTCACCAGCCACGACGATTAAAACAATCAAATCATCATCAGAAGCTTCGATGACCGGAACTTGGACAGTACCGATAACTTTTGAACAAGAAACTACGATAAGAAATGTATCGCAGACGTATTTTAATGTATTATACACGAAATCAGACTTCAGGCAAAGGCAATGCGTTTGCGTCAACTGGTATATGATAGGCTTGATCTTCATCGTGGCATTTCTGTTTGCTTGGTGTTTAATATGTTGGCAACGGTTGTTGTTGTTCTAATTTAAAATTTCACGCTCAATGAAAAGTTCTCAAGCATAGACTTATAAAATGTATCAACTTGTTTCAGTCGCGATTTTGCGCGAGTTATGAGAAAATCTTAAATCGCTACTTATTCTGCAGACTTTAACGTTAGGGTAGATAAGTAAATGAGCGCATCCGTGCAAACATAATTGTTGGACGGCCCCACACCAAGTTGATTATTCTATTCGTATTAACTATAAACCGATGCGAATTTCAAAATCAACTGCGAAAAGATAAGATCAGAATAATATGTATTCTTATGGTTGTATTCAAAATACTTCTTTTTAAAGAAAAATTCATGTACATACGTAAATAAAGTGAGAAACTCGTGAGCCATTTTTATCAAAACTTTCAAGTCAATAGGTATCTCTAGAAAACTATCGAAGCGCTTTATCAGAAGAAATGGACTTCGCACGGGTAAAAAATGACAAGAAACAAAACTACTTAGTCGGTGATTCGTAGCCAAAGTTCGCAGACATGATTCATATTATGTACATACCACCCAAAAAGCAAAATAATGAATAAAATACCTAATATCAACACAGTAGACAGTATACTTTTATGTACTTACTCATTGGGGACTTGTTTCATCAGTGCATAACATCACACTTCATTGCTTTCGTTAATCTTCAGCTTTGTAATTTCGCAGCTTGAAAATCATCAACCAAACTAACTGCATTTTTATGGATAGGGTACACGTTAACGTAAACCGCAAACAAACGACGAATAGTCCAACACTAATAACTTTTTTCAGAAATTTATAAGTAATTACTTAAATACTTTTGTAGTATAGTCATTTTGTAGCAAGCAAACGAGAATATAATCATAAAACTTCGTGGTTCGTGCGTATTTTTTTCTCTTTGATTTCACGTGTTTTCATTGCTTCGCCGCGCTTAGTTCTGATAGGGTATTAGAAATGGGGGGGGGGGGTATAAACGACGTCAGCCATGTTTGCTTGAGACAATAAACAAACAATTGGTAAATGATCGAAACTTTTAAATTCAACGCTTATTACTGTTAAATTATTTTGGTTGAAATTACTCGTTAAAATTACTGCTTAAGATTTGAAGTGAATCGCGAGCTTTCAGAGTAATTACACACACTACAGTAACTGCTCGTAAACATACATACACCACTACACATAACTCAACCAAACATGGCTGATGTCGATTATACCCCCAACGACCATACTGGCGACATAATTTTTACTCTAGGGGGTCAGGGTAAAGTAAGATAGATCATCCTTCGCGAACATTCTAAACAATTTTTGTAAAATAATGCCCCTGGCCGAATTCGACAAATGATTCAAAATTTCAGCATATATTTATTAAATAAGGTTCCCGATCTTTTGTAATAGATAGTTTATTTTAAAAAAAGGGGGAAACAGTAATTACAATGCGTCAATTCTTCGGAATTATCGAAAAGTAAAAAGCTGAAGAGAACATCGACATAGGTTTTCGCGAAATCGAATGTTATAATGCTAAAATAAACGGGACTACTGTACATTGTACATCAGAGTTCATCAAGGTTTTAGTGACGAAGCACACGTTGCCAACTTATGCAACTATTCACCGCGTAGGCATAATAGGCATTCCAGGGCCTAAAGGATTTCCAGCTCCCCCGCCAACTGCAGAGTTAGGACCCAAAAGAACCTATAAAAGTGAATAAATTTAGAGACGAGAATTCTGAAAAAATCATCTACGGTTGCCTAAAATAATGAAAGCGGTAATTTGTAGGGTATAAAAAATCACCCTAAATACGTACTTGTTTTTGTTGATTCAACTGGGCGGTTTGTATTTGAACTCTTTCAATTTCAAACATTAAAGGTGCGAACAAGATGGTGCTACTGGAAAAGAGGATCCATGCAGCTGACCTGCTGAAGCCGTATAAATCTAAACAAGAAAGAAAATGATGAGTATTGGGAACCACTATAAATGATAATAATTTGAACATTGCTAGCCGATTTATAGGTGACCACAAAAATGAAAATATATCGTACTTTTCACCCCATTTTTGCATCCTACCACAGCGCCATAAGAGAAATTTCGAACGGGTTGTGGAAACATTTCCGTTAATCCTAACAAACGTTCCACTAACGTTTCATCTTCTTCGTTCTGGAAAAACGAATTAGTTTCGTAGGTGAAATATAATAGTTTGTAAGCGAATTAAAGTGGGCGACGTACCTCGTAATCATCCTCCAATACGGGAATTTTTTCAGGAGTGAGATCTTTACTGCTTTCCGGCAACGACTCCATTCCACTATCAATTTCTTCTAATGTTAGTCCGACCATAGCCCAAGTAGTACGACAAACCTAACACTTCGTTCTTATAAATCAAAAACTACAAATGTATAAACTTATTTTGCGACAATTTTCATTCTTAGACCGAAATATTCATATTATTCTCGGCTGAAAACTTCCTTTTTATTTCGTAAAAAATTTCAAGCGATAAAATTGAATTGATAATTTGATGATGGAAAAAAATCTTTCTACTCTTTCAACATCATTCGACTGAACATCACACTCGTTGGAAATGAAAATACCTGCCTACCTATTCTTACTGATGATTTTGTGATAAATACCTTATGTGCAGAGACAACCAATGACACCATAAGGATGCTTATACGTTGATCGTAAAACAACTTTCTTCTTCAAGTCGTCAAGCGACGCTTCAAGTGACCATCAAAAGAAATAAAAGAAGAGCCAGGAGTAGACAAAATTTTAGGCAGGGCACCAGGCTAAACCAGTCAATCTATCTATCCGGCTTTTATTTTTATCAATAATGCAATACTATGGATATGGACTTGTAATTTATGTACTTACACTTACTCATTTGGATTAACTTTGATGAGAAAGTATTGTGACTTATTTTTCTGTTCTATTTTGTAAATTGCGCCTGCATATACCGTATTCTAGATTCATAACTTCATCTTTCATACACTTTCATGAATTTTCGTTCTTGGACTTCGAAGTAATGATTGTTACGTTGGGAGATATATGTTGATTGAGCCAACGAGTAGTAGGTAAGTTGTAAACTGAAACTGCTAAAAAAAGTGTAAATTAGTTCGTTACGATTGGGTATCTCTTTTTTTACTTTCATCTTTAATACAATTAGATTGTAACGTACGATGAATGTTTTCAATTTGTGTCACTATCATCCGCCTGCTTGAAAATTTTTATAGTCGTTTATAGAATATTTTTGCAATTTTTATTTTAGGTCTGTCGTACGAAAGCTGATTTAATCATTTCTGCGCACTTGGACTGAAAAAAAAAAATGGTTTACATCAAAGAATACAGAATATGTATGCCATTGACTGTGGAAGAGGTATTGATTATTCATAAGTGGAAGCCTTATAACTTTGAAAATCAACTAATCTCTCAATGTTCTCATCATTTAGTACAGAGTTGGCCAGTTGTACATGATAGCAAGACATAGCCACGAACAGTCGGAGAATGGGGAAGGCGTTGAAACAATTGTTAATATACCATGCGAAGATGAAAAATATGGTAAAGGACAGTTTACGGAAAAGAGAATTCATTTATCAAAGTAATTTTTTCTCTTTACTATATCAATTTCTATCGTTACATGTTTGGTTTGCGTATTTGTGCACCATGAGTAATCCATCTCGTTTTTGTTTTGTCTGATTACAGTCGTCTTCCTTACTGGATTCAATCATTTTTGCCAAAGATATTTTATGTTACAGAAAAAGCGTGGAATTATTACCCATTTACGATAACTGGTGAGTCGAATAGAATTTTTAACATTCAACTTCAATTCACGCGTAATAATTGTTTTTTTTTCCATGTCTTCGTTATCTGGTCGATTTGTCGTTGCTCTCTAGAATACACGGTGAGTAGTTATTGGATGTTGAACTCGGATGCTTATTTGTTTATTCACATTTTTAAAAAAAATTTTCAGTGTTCTTTCGTACCGAAACTTAACGTGGTAATAAAAACCAAGTTCGAAGACAATCGAGGAGAATCGGAAAATGTTCGTTTCTATGGTTTATTCTACAAAAAATCATACCACGTGATTTAGGAGCGATTCAATTTATTAATGCGTTCGTATTATTTTTTTTGTAGGCTCTCGATTTGAACGAAGAACAATTAAAGCAGAGAGAAGTTGATTTTATAGATATTGCTTACGATGAAGTTAGTCCTAAACATTATAAGGAAGAAGAAGTTTGTGTTTTTGAATTGTTTTACTTAAATCGTATTGTTGATCGTACTGGTGGCACTTCCACTACTAACCTTTCGTATTTTAGGATTTGCGATACTTTAAATCTAAAAAAACGGGAAGGGGACCATTACCTGAAGAGTGGCAGAAAACTGTAACTCCAATTATGTGTTCGTATAAAGTCGTCGAAGCATCTTTTGAGGTTTGGGGTCTGCAGACGAAATCTGAAGATGTTATCCATAAGGTTAACAATTTTAATTTTATACGCTTTGTTTCTAACAAACTTATTCTAAATCACGCGTTTTCTGTAAATTTATTTAGTCAATCCGAGAAATTTTGGTTTTGGGTCATCGGCAAGCGTTCGCTTGGGTTGATGAATGGATCGACATGTCCTTATCTGATGTTCGAATATACGAATGTGAAATGCAAAGAGAAACCAATACCAAAGTGACGTGCGGTGGCGAAGCTGAAGATGAAAAACAAGAAGAAGGTAAAAGATCGTCTTCTCGAAACTCTTCATCAAGTTCTAAAACTTCGTCGCCTGCTTCTCCAAAGTCTCCTACACTTGATAAAACTCCCAAGTCATGGTTCTCTTGGGAATAAATCATATTTGTGATTCAATCCAAACTATTCTCATTTATTACGTTTGGTGTTTGTTGTAGTAATTAGTCATTATTTTTATTTTATACGTTGTAATTTTACCCGAATTGGCGAAAAAAATGTCGAGGATGTGGTAAAAAATTATTTTGAGGTAGGTTTGAAATTCGCTTCGCTTCTACAAAAGTAATTGTCGATGTATTCTGATGATTTGCTTGGAAATGACTTTGTCAATATGATGATCTAGTGTCTAGTCTATTTCCTCGTTATGCATTTAAAAAAAGTAATATTTTGAATTTAATGTCGTTGTTCTTATCGAGTATACGAATTACCGCTACTTAGGAATTGAAAGACTTTTTTGGCGTCAGGAACGCAATTGTTTAACATTACGTTTTTTATTTTTATTTGGAAAAATTTAATTTATGGTTTTTTAGATTTATATTGATGGCAATTTCGGCAATAGTAGTTCTAAGAGAGTGATAATCAGAGCGATGCGTTACATATTTTCTGAATGAACAACGCTTCCTAGTCTCAATTTGTTCATTTTATTTCTCAAACTTGCGGGAAATTAATTCGATAGTTATGTTTAATTTGTTTTGATACTGAATTGTGGTTAACTATCGTTGAATTGCAATGGTGAAGAAATGTTGTTATTGAAATTTTATCACCTCCCTATTTTCATATCCCTACTCATATACATTAAGTCATATCTGAACAACATCTTACTTATTCATTATTTTGTTATACGTATAGGTACTATACTTATTCAATTTTGTAAAATCTTTGCAACAAATTAACGAAGGAAACGTTGCAAAGAATATTTGTTTTCTTTTTTTGTTTGTTTTTTCTTCTTCTTTTTTTTTTCAATTTTTATACGTTCCTTTATTTTTTATTTTCATTAATTTTTCTCAAGTTGTATTCCTATTTACTACGTCACTCGTGTCGCACGGTAGATGTTGGCAGCGTAATTTAAAGAAATGTAGGTAATCGAAATTGATCATTCCCATTCGTGTATTATTGAATGCTTATGTTTAATAATATTACCTCATGTTTCTGTACTCTCGAGTGTGTAATTTTGTTTCAATTTTATGAATACAGTTGTATTGCTATTGATCTTACATTAAACGTAATGAGCGTTCAATTATTTTTCATTTCATTATTGGAAAATTTCGAGTTGACTTATAAGACTTGTACGCAAAAAAAGAAAAAAAAAATCGTAAAAATATTAACATATGAATTTTTTTCGCAGATAGAAAAATATTAGGGATAATTGAAGTGAAAACACTGCCCGTTAGACAAATAGAAACGTGTCGCATCTGTAACGAGCAATCTCTAATAGTAAAATCAAATAGACCAGCGAAATTAATAACATACAAGTCGAGTTGATTTATAAATATTATCACGACGAAGGCATTATTAATTCTTTTATCTTGCTGAAAAGTAAACTGTAGGTAGATGTTTGCGCGCTACGGTGACTCGAGAATAGGAATGTGCCATTTTTTTAATGAAATATTTTGTATATTGTAAATTTTTTTTCATAGAAATTGTTTGATTAATATCCGTTGCACGTTAGCGGACTTGACAATGAAAATGTGGCAGAAAAGCATCTATCATTTCTTGTTCAAGTAAGCAATTAATTAATAGATAGGTACGTATCTGCATACGAGAAAGGCTTCAAATGAGTAACGTTGTCCGGTGTCAGTGTTAGAGGTGCCGAGAAGCCTTTTTGGTGGGGACGATTCCTCAAAAAGATTTTTGGGGGTACACCTCCTCTCAAGAAAGAAAAGACCCCCTTCCCAA
>JAAOIU010170751.1:0-11235 GCA_018107765.1 Hypogeococcus pungens | reverse complement strand
TGCGAGGAATCCGAATTTCGGCATTAGAACTCAAACACAGAAAGTTGGTTTTTTTTGTCGAGTAGTGTAATAAATGAGAGTGCAAGCTACCCTGCCTGCTGACGTTTGTTGGCGAAAAAAAAGCATACCGACTCTATCAATACTTAATGACTGGGCTTACTGCCGGAGGCCATTTCACGCACCCTATAATCACGTTGCTTTAAACTAATCTAATTATAATCTATTACAGACACGTAAGGGTCAACAGTTTTACAGTTTTACCCGCGTATACGTAACGTCCTACTCGTATCTCTACCTACCTATGTGTAAGCGCAGTATTAATTATTTCGTTAAAAATCTGCATACTGCGATGGTTTTTTTTTCGTATAGTAGGTACAAGTGCACTTATTCACTTCAGAGATAGGTATTGCGTGAAATGTGCACTTATAGATACTTAGATGGGCTGGTTGGACTGATGTATGTTTTATGCATTTGATAGATAGGTAAGTAGAATCTATGAATTAAGTATTTCATTCCTACGAGACATATGGTTCATAAAATTACTTGGTATTTTGGGTGGCAATTGAAGTATCTGAGTTTCGAGCACCCCTCCCAACTCGAAAATTAAATTACTTTGGCACTTCGAGGGGTGAGGAAGGGTCAAAAGGTCAAAAAAGTTTGAAATTGGGATCGATTATTGGGTACCTTCATTATTACCAACATATTACAAAAGGACTTTCCCAGGTCATCCCCACCTCCTTCCAGGCCCCAAAATGTGGATTTTCCTGATATTTTGTAACCGTTGACCAGCCTACAGTCTTCCCCAAATTGACTTGAGAAGGGACACTGAGTAGAGGTCCTAGATGTACCTTTTGAGGTTTTTGATTATTTGATCGCATTCAATCCCTAATTAATTGAAACTGTGCTGTTTTACTTCTCTTAGATAACATATTCTGTTAGATAGTATATTAGATGGATGATTCTTTTAAGGAAGATACTTGTGTTTATTTATGAGTATTTAATTATTAGTGTGCCTGCTACTCATATGACAGAGTGTGAGGTTTACAGACGCAAAATATCCAAACGGAAAGATCCTGCTTCAAGACAGTTTTTAAAAACGATTTTCAATAAACTTTATGTTGAAATTATATTACGATTTGGTAACATTTTAGGTAGGTACGCCAGTTTTGGTAGACCCAGGAGCACCAATAATGTTATGTAATAAAGAAAGTAGGATATTTAGGGATTGTATTTGCTTTAAGCACTGTTACCAATTTAACATGATCATGCCAGGTCTGTCATTTCTTTTCAGTGTTTTTGACTTCTTGGCATAATTTTTCATGGTGCCAATTAATCAAAGTTATAGAGCCATGACTTATTTGCAATTTTTCATTCAGTTATTAAATGCTTTACTGTAAATTTATCCCATTGCAGTAGGTGGGTAATTAAATCTGATACGAGCGTAATATGCTATTAAATTCAATACACCTCCTATCAATTACACATTTTAAAATTATTTTATATCGGCGTAATACGTGACTGTTGATCTTTGATTATAGTCATTAGACAGCTACTAGCTACTTACTTTTCATATTCTCATTCAACGACTCCATTCATCGAAGTAAGTATTCTCCTCGGTACTCCATGCATGCCTTATTCTGTGACCAAGATTGCAGGTACTTCAAACCTACACTATAATTCGTACAGTAGGCAAGGGAATGCGTGAGAGAGAAAAAAAAATGAAAAAATCGCGAAGAAAAAATCCTACACAAGAAAGAAAGATACCCCTCAATATACCCTCCACTTTTATTTGGAAAGTATACTACTATAAAGCTTCGTTTTTCTTTCCAAGTTGCCATATTAAATACGCGAGTAATTACTCGTAAATGGGAACGAAACGAAGGATTTGTTTGTTTTAAAATTAGCTCTCGATATAACCAAATGAATGAATGCGAGCGAACTTCAAAGAACGCCAGTCGTCGCGCCAATAAACCGACAAGCAAAAAACTAAAAAGAGAGAAATTTTTAATTGGCTTTTTTTTGTATGTATCTAGCCAGGGCGCGGCGCAGCGTCTGGGTTGGCGAGGGCGAAGATGGCAGCATGAGTGAGGTGGTGAAGGGCTCACCAAGGGCGATACCGTTACTGTACGTATATTTATGTACGAGTAGTGGTGAACGTTTATAAATGTAGATTTGCAGCTTTTCAAATTCCCTAACGAATTGAACGAATTTTCACCTCCAAAAAAATGACTAGGTACGATCATTTGGCGAAAGCGTGCAAAGGAGGAGGAAAAAAATTTAACGAGGTAGGCCAGCCAGCGTAGGTAATTTTCATTATATTATTTGGCACATTGCCTGAGCCCCCCCTTCCGCCCGCTTCTTCCTCTCAACCCTAATGATACAAAAACTGAAAAGCCGTTCTCCAAAATAAAATAGTATTTTCTTTTTGATTTTACTAAAAATAAGAGATAAAAAATGCTTAAAAAAAAATCAAAAATTTTAACCTGTAAATAGGTAGGTGTTTTTTGCCTGATAAAATCAAGCGAATGAATAAATTCATCTAATTTAGTAAAAAATGAACGACTTCTCACATCAGTTTTATTTTCACTTTTATTGTGAACCCGTACTTAAAATATTACTTTTTTTACTCCGAGAAAAATGGGGTTTTGAAAAAAGCCATTTACTTGACAGTTTCACCCGCCAAGGGGATTTTATAAAGCGAAATATTTAATTTCCATGCAAGTTCCTAGCACACAAGTAAGTTGAGTAAGTACTTTTGCACTCATGCTTGGTAGACAGTGGTTGAATTGAAACTTCGCCGGATTTGCTTACACCTGTCTACGTATATACATTCGAGTTTATCCTCCACATTTTTTATATGTAAGTTAGTAATTTAACTCTTTGTTTCCGAGCTCCTGCTCTCTCGATTATCTAGAATCAGCGAAATTCATTGGAAAAAAGTCAGAATTACATCACAGGCAAGTCAACGAAAAAGTCACTGAAATTTCAGTAAAATGACTCAATTTTCCAGTGAAATTGACTGGAAAATCAGCGAAGTTGACTGATACATCTACTTATCAATGAAATTTTAGAGATTTTTTTTTTATCGATTTGCCTGTGGTGCAATTTTGTTTTTTTATCCAGTGATATTTTCACTGACTCTGAATGAGAGAGTGCTAAGGACTTGAGCTTTGAAAGGAGAAAGATGACAATGATGTAGGGAGGAGCAGAAACTCAAATTGCCCCATAGAAGTGCTATGAAGGATTTCTCGTGCAATTTCAAAAAAGCAAAATTTTTTTCAAAAGGGGATGCACTTTGAGGACCTCCTGCTTCTCTTCTTTTTTACTTCGGTGACTTAATTTTTTGAAGGTATCTCACTCAAAGTAAACTACTCCAAAATTTTGAGAAAATTTCAAATTCTAAAAAAAATTGAATTTTGAATAGATTTAAAATTTGACGATAAAATTTCAAATTTTAAAAAGTAGTCCATGCAAAAGAAATGTATAACGATAAAAAATATGGGTAAAACGCTAAGTACCAGGTAAGTTAATATCTTTCCACTCGCTGAAAAATGATTGATCATCCCAACAACGATTTTAGAAAAGATCGATTTCGATACATTTGGAATTTTTAAAAAATAATCCAGCTACTCGACTAACCATCTAGGTGACAAATCTTCACCAATTCCCTCATATACTTACCAGCGAAATCACAAGTTCATTAAACAAGCAGCAGCGACAAAATGCGCACTTTAAGCGCATGGACAAGCTTACACGACGACGTCACTCGATCAGGGCCGCATTCTGGCACCCTTAAACGAGCCACTAAAACACAATTACGACGGCCATTGCCATTCGGCTGCTTAATTGAATAAACAGCGCGAGTGAAATTCTTCAATGTACCGCTACATTAGGCCTAATTTCAGCTTCATCAAACGTTTCCCAATTCGGGCACCTTTTTCCACGCCATCCTGCGAGCCCCATTTTCGTACACTTATCGCAGAAAAAATTCCTCGAATACAAATTCCTAAACCGTTATCCTCGCAACGAAGGTACGTACGGTTTTTGCCAAACGTTACAGGCATACTCTACTTGCAAAGCGAATGAAGACAAAAAGAAACTGCACCTTGGACGGTCGCTTAATATTTATCGACCAATGCATACTATCTAGGTACACAGAACCAAACTGTCGAACGCAGCAGTCCAGCCGAGTCAACTGCATCGTCGGCGATTGCATCGGCCGCCGTACGTTATTAAGTAGGTGGAGGCACTGGCAGCCGGCTCCACCCTAAAATGCAACTACCCTAACATAAAATAGTGGTCCGAAATACGCCATCATGGTCCTGGTCGTTCGTCGATACGCGATAGAAAGAGACAGAGGTATATGTGTAGTACGTATGCATCTACACTACTCGCACACAGTCGAGGAAACGAGCAATACACTATGCAAGTCAATTAATCAGTTTACTCTGTATTTTAAAAATGTGTGCAGTGCCCCACCACTCTCGCTCTTTCCCACTTTCATTCTGTTCGAGTGAAATTAAAAAATTGAAAAAAAAACTCTCCCTTCGTTCGAATGCAACGCAAATCGATAACAACTTTGCATTTCGAAAGGGTAAGTTTGTACAATGCATTATGTAGAAGGGATCACGACGCGGCGCCGATAACGTTTTTCGGGCCTCCGTCGTCTCCCCGTCTCTGTCTCTCGCGCTGTATCGCCGCGTATGTGTATATAACGTTGGCAAATCATCGGACACGTAACCATTTTCGTGCATATGGAGGGGTGGTTGATGCGGGACAGCAAATGCATTTCCGCGTAGGGATGGACCAGAAGCTTTTTTTTCAAAAGTGAAATTTCGCACGATTCGGAATCACCTGTAGGTGGCTGGAGGTAGTTTGGATTGATTTTTCTAGGGGTATTTTATTCTACCACCTTGGTAAGCCCTCACACGTAATTCGCAAGGACATTTAATTCCTTCAAATATTCACACAGTAAGTATACGTATATATCTTGGAATCTTGGCGTACGCTTCGAAAAACTTCTTCATAATACTGTTTTTCTGGTTTTTCTTCTCAACTCAGACCCTCATCACGAACACCAGCTAATTTACATTTAAGAAAACGAATCCCTAATTCAACGAAATACTCTCCCTAATTTGATCCAAACACCTTCGTAAAAGTATACCCATTTCAAATACCCAAATGTGAATCAGATACTTATACGAAATCTGGACCTAACCACATCGACCTTGCCCATCAGACATCCTAATCGCATTACAAAAATTTATAAATCCATACGTCGCGACGCTTAGGTCGACAATAATGGGTAATATATATCTAGATAGGCACACACTTGGAGCTTGGCACGAGCTCGTACGAATTTTAATTTCGAGCCTAAAAACATCCAACCAACGTACGTATAAATTACACTTAAAGTATGATAAAACCTATAACTTTTACTCTGAGAAATATCACAGTTGCAATGTTAATTGTCGAAGTTTAAAACGCGTCTCTTAAACGACCTTTTTGTTTCCGCTATTTAACTCAAACCGTATAAAGAGCACCCTTATCCTACATATACCTAATATACCAAAAAGAATGGCGTGTTTAAAATTATTTATTCATGTCGTCGTCGATGCATTCGTACACCTACATTACATACGTATAAAATGTATATGGCTTACACACAGGTATAGTTAGCGCAGTCTCGTACTAGGCCGATGCACGACATTGCCTGTACAAATATCTAATGGTCTAATAAGCCGCCATATAGACATGCGCCTATCTATAAATGTGCATTGTGCACCTATATAATCTACGTTCGCAGTACATATATATAATACATACGTATACTATGCTAAACATTCTTTTGAGCTATTTTCATTTTCAATGAATACGTGCTATTGCAGGTAAATATTGTTTACGTAGGTACACGTCTAGCAGCTTGCTTCTGTTATCTTTTTTGGAGATGGTGTTACACGTAATTATAAACAAGGCTTAAATAGGTCGACATGATAACCTTGGGTGAAATCTACAGCATACCTAGGTCAATATCGAGTGAAAAATTTCACGTTGTTTTAATTCATTCGAGAATTTAGCGATGTTTAACGATAAATTACATACACTTACTTAAGTCACCAGCAACAGATGCGAAAATTCCCAATTCGATATTCTCACCTCTTACCTACTGACAATCATACAAAGATGTTGATCATGGCGGTAGACAGGCCTGTAGTCGTTTTTCTAAGGGGGAGGGGTGTAAATGAAATTCAGGTGAAACTTTTTGCTACGAAAATAAGAAAATTAAAGCAGGAGTTTTTGAAAATATCTTAAGGAGGGGCGAATAACTGCGGTAAGGGCTATAGCCTCCCCTCACTCCCTGGCTGCGAGTCTGTTTTCTTATATTCGGTCAATTTTTTCTGAAATCTTGTCCCGTGAGAAATGTTGTCTGTTTTTTTTTAGAATTTTTTCTGAAATCTTGTCCCGTGAGAAATGTTGTCCGTTTTTTTTTAGAACCTTTATATTATATGCTTAGTTCCTTTAGATAATGCAGATTTCAAGTAAGGAAGTCAAAGATTTTCTCAAATCTCAGCTTGTGAAAGAGAATCGCTTCGAACCAGTTCGAAAATGTGTTTCGATGAATTTTTTTTTCTAAACGTTCGGCTAGTTTTGGCTTGAAATTTTTTAAACTTTTACATATTTCAAGAGTTCCTAAACCGGGCTTAAAACTTGCCAATTTCCAAGTATTTGGGAATTTTTTCTACAGGTTTTCAGTTTTTAGTTTTTGTAACGAAATATATCTACCTGATAATTTCAAAACACTTGAAAATTGGCAATTTTCTGTGCAAAAACAATTTTTAAGCTGGTTCAGGAGTTCTCAAATTAGGAAAAACCATTATCAAAATTCAGACTGCATGTGAAGAAATTATCATTTAAAAAACAAACAGCTTAAAAAACAAACAGCAAGTCTTTAAAACTCTAAAAACCGGTTTCGCAATGATTTCGATAGAAAAATAATATTTTCCCTGATGTTTTGCGTAATCTCCTTTCAGATTTTCCCAATTATTAGTTTATTAGAAAAGAAGATTATATGTATTTTGGAACACCCTTGAACCGGTTGAAAACAGTTTTTCGGTAAAAAATAAATATGTACTCTCTAAATTTGAATCAGTCAAAATCCACTGATCAAATAGCCAGAATCGAGCCACTGTTTTGAATCAGTAAAAAATTTACTGATTTAATCAGTAGATTTTTACTGAAAGGGCAGTAAAATAAAACCACTGATTGAGTCAGTAAATTTTGACTGATTGAATCAGTAAATTTTCATTGTTTCAATCAATTAAGAAATTTCGCTGATTCAATTAGTCAAAATTTATTGATTCAATCATTGAATTTTTTTTATCTACTGCTTCTTCAGGAAAAGTTTACTGATTGAATCAGTAAATTTTTCACTGATTCAATACAGTGACGACCCATTTTACTACCTTTTCAGTGAATTTTCACTGATTGACATTGAAATTCTGCTGATTGGCAGTGACTTAATTCTGACTATTTCATCAGTAGATTTTGCTTTTGATGACTGATTCAAATTTGTAGAGTTCGCTTAAAATATACAAATTGAAAAATGGGAAAAAATGATTTTATTTTGGGAATCCCTGAACACGTTTAAAATTCGAGTTCGTTGGAAAAAAAATCACAACGTCTAGCAAATTTTTATCGTAAATTTTTTAAAAATTTTCTTTAAATTTTTTTATTATTATTATTTTTTTTAATCGATTTTTAATGACTCCTTCGCCATGCTAGTGTTTTCATTTTGGTTAGAAAATCACGATCTGCAACATTTTGATCCCTCGGTAGCAGTCCGTGTCTTAAACGAAGAAGGATGGCGATGATTCAGGGAGGTGCAAAAACTCAAATTGCGTCTTTCAAGTGCTAAAAAAAGTTTCTTGCATCGTTTGATTGGCTAAGAATCAGAAAAACGTGTTTTTTCTTCAAAGGGAGGAGCACTATGCGGACCTCCTTCACTCTCACACAGAAAGCTCAATTTTTTTTTCTCCCCAATTTCGTCAAAATCCCAGATGCATTTATTCGAAATTTATCTATACGTATTTCGATAAGAATTAAAATTGTACAATAAATGTTGAAGAACAACTTTCGTTTATATTTTTTCTGGAGGGCTCATATAGGTATTGTTGCGAGGTGGTGGCTTTGAACCTGAACTCAATTTTCACCATTATTGTTTGAAGGTGAGACTCGTCGCGCTTACCATACCTACCCCCCCCCACCCCTTTCCTCACACCAAGTTCGAATTTTTGGGGAAAATGAAAAAAATCCACCTATTAAGTAATTTACGTAACACCATTATAAGCACATGCTCATCGAGTATGATTACCTGGAAAAAATCAAAGGATGTCCAGGATCAACGATCGGTCAAAATCACTTGGAAATTAGCTTCGGTGTGATGCTTCGATTCCACCATTTCCGAATTGAAATAAACGAAGGGAAATGAACGGCGGCAATAAAATGAAAACTCATCGTAGCAACGCGTACATTGGAAAAATAAACAATAATCGTATTAATCGAATATCTTCGTCAAATTAGATATACCTTGAATTAACCATGACAAGATTCTTGATATAGAAATACTTACTCCATAGCATAAGCGGATATGGGTCATAATTAATCAGGAGAGATACATCCCCAGCACAAATTTCAATTTTTTTTTTCTGAATTAAAATTGAATATCTAACACTTTGAATATGCGAAACAGTCCGAGCAAAGCAAGGATGAAAATTTGAAAAGAAGTTTTGAGGAAAATTGCTCATTGCCTTATCTACCACTCCCATGAAGCAATGTTGACAAAAACGAAATTTTAGTTAAGAAAAAAACACACACACACACATCCTGGTAAGTCTTCTATTTCTATCTAAAAGTCTTGCAAATTTCCCTTGCTAGTTCCGAGCACTACTAGCACCATCGTCATATCTGGCCTTATAAGTACGTACACAATCCACCTAATACCCATACGTACAAATTCCCGCCTAAAAACACATCGGCATCGCGATAATGAAAAATAAATCCGAAAAACATCTCACTCTTTCGCTCATTAAACGCGAAAAAATACCCCCTCCGCTCCCGCCACCACGTCGAATTTTGCCTATCGCATCGCGTATACGGCGCGGAAAAACGTATACATGGCATACGCGAATAATGGTCGTTTCATTTCCTCTATCGGCTGTCACCAGCACTGCTTTTTCATTTTCTAGTTACTGGTCGTCGTCGTCGTCGCCGCGCCGCTCTCCCCTCGCCCCCCGGCTCGTCTATCTGGCTCCAAAATACGACGATAAAACACGAAAATAAAACGCTAAAAACGCTTCCGAACCCTAAAAATATTTTTCAATTACTAGATTCAGAATCGGGATTAACAATCGCCGGGTTAAAGGCGGATAATCCAAAACTTAGTAAATCAATTTTAATTGCCGCGCTGTACCGCCGCCACGTCCACGTCTGCCCGTCACACATTTTACCGCTAAAAATAAAAATTACTTCGCGGCCAACTGTAATTACAAGCCATGCTCGGCTATCAATTAATAAAAACGCTCGCCCAACAAATCAAACGCGAGTTGAAAAAAATATTCATTTCGATGGCGCGAGCTCGAGCTTGCCGATCTGCGTAGGGGCACAGTCGAGTAGTGTCGAGCTTAATTGATCCGGCAGTTTGTTAGAAAAATCCACGCGTATGGATTTTTTGCCAATCGAGAGAAGAGAGAACACACAGAATTCACTATGCATCGATTAAATTCAAAAGAAAGCAACCTTTGATTTTCTTCACCGTCTTACAACCTTATGCAGGTAAAATCACACTTTTCACGAAACTCCGACGAGCCTTTCGTCTCGAACCGAAATCCTCGTCAAGTGGGCGAAAAAACCACCAATTCGCAGACACAGGCACCACAAAAGATATCCTGACCCGCATCACCGGCTAGTCTGCCCATCATTCGCCATTTTAATCACGCACATCGCGCTCGTCTGCGCTGGTTCGCTGATTAATAAATTCATAACCCGTGAGAGACCTGAGACAAGACTCTGGACGTTGTGGTATAATTGGATGAGCCCGTTCGGACTATTAAGTTTATTAATATAATTGCTATTAATTTTCGTACTCGTATCAACTCCTCCTTGTTGGAAGGGAAAAAGGTGTGTCCAAATGGCGAAACGGCCAACGCAACAATACCTGGCTACCTCGACGCTGTTAGTGTTTTCCGGTCGCATGATGATGACGAGAGTGAGACGAGCCCATTGCACGAAATCACATCGTTGTCGTCGGGCGTCGCGTAAGGCTTACAACCGTACTCGTGTACGTATAGGTGCATATCTACGCTGTACGGAGCAGAATCGAGACTACACGGTTCGTTTCTTCGATCTAGTCGCAATATAAACCACCTTGAGGAAGTACCAGGCGGTCGACACGTCGCCGTTTCACTCTCCTCGTACTTTGTACAGCATATACTCTAGTGTGGTACGGTACAGGTATAATTCACGTGTGATTTGTAATCACGGCCAGACCGATATGAGACATACACGTGAATATATGTATGGTACAACGATCGTGATTCAAGTTACCGAGAAAAAAAAATACTCGATTTTCTTACTTCTTTTTTTTTCATTAAAATTATCGCGAAAAAAAGAAAAAAAACACGTCGCCGAGTCTCCGATTTCTTTTCTTTTTTTTNGTATATATTAAAGTGATTTACACCCAGGTATTTTTTTTCTTCCATTTCTACACGCGGATATGCTGTATAAAACTTCCCTTCGCAATGGGTTTGTGGTGTGTGAGTGGTTTTTTTCGCTTCTTATTTATTCTTCTTCTTCTTCTTGATTCCGAATGCAAATATAAATAAACGACTTCATTTACATTTTAATCATGAATTATGTTGTCGTTGGGAAATTTATTTACTCTATGGAGTTATATCTGATATCAGCATGCGTGAACTTTTCTCAATCATAGATTCGAACAAGCTCGCAGAGAGGCACATAGAAGAATAAAATCTCATTCGGTTCGTAGAGTATATATTTACTTACACATCTATACCTACCTATATGGTAATTCGTTAGGTATATTATGTATGTATGGGTAAAATAAGCGTATATCTATCTTTGCGCCGAGTATATTGGATGCGAATGTAATTTATTGGTTATACCTATATATTGATTATAGTAATATGTAGCGAGAAACCGTTAGAACTATTCTACTTC
>JAAOIU010170642.1:0-13303 GCA_018107765.1 Hypogeococcus pungens | reverse complement strand
ACGCTAGCGTTTGGTCAACCGGGATAATGCGATTTTTCAAAATTTTAATTTTATTTCATCATTCGAGGATTTTGAATTTTTTAAAATATTGACCAACTAAAAAAGTTCAGATTTTCGAAAACTTGCATTTTCACCTTTGAAAAATTCTGAAATTTTTGACGAGAACATCGTTTTGATTTTCTTGGAGTTTTGTTTTTTAATAAAATTCAGAATTTTCGAATTTAAAAATAGAGGATTAAAAAAAAAGGAAATTTGAAAAAAAGTTGAGAGTTTTAATTTTAGGAAAAGTAGGAAAAAATTAACCAACATTTTTCAAAATATGTCCGGTTTTTGCACAAAGTGATTTTTCAAAATTCCATTTTCAACAAATTTTGCAAAAAAGTCGTGAAAATAAACAAGGTGCTGCGAAGATTGAAACTGATTGATTTTCGGTTATTTTTGAGTTTATATGTAACCAAAAGTAACTGAACGTGATTCGTAAAAATAGAGAAACTGGTCGTGCTCATCCTCAAATTTGGGATAAAGTAATTTACCCTAGAGTAGGCTGCGATCATCTCATACCAACGAAATTAGAACGGTTTTGAATTTTTTCTGCACAGTTCATTCGTTCATTGAAAAAAATGAAATATATTTTCAAAAAGATACTGCATCGTAATGATCTCTCTACCGGTCAGATTATCGAATTTATGCCTCGAAGAGTTGAAAACTGCGAACAATTTACCAATCGGAATTGATTTGTGCGCAGCGTCTCTCTCAAATAAACGACGTAACATTTTCTACTCACGATACATATACATGTAGCAACCTACATATCGCGCCATATTGCAAAAATACAGAATGTCAATAAAATAATAAACGATAGTTTTTTTCTTTTTCAAAAGATGGATACGCCGCGATAATAGGCTCACTCTGAAAGCCAAGCTTTCGGGAATCCTGTCCGGAAAGTTATCTGTAAGGATCTATTCATAAAGAGAACACTTACCTGGTGAATTTTTTCTGCTTTATATGTTCGCTACAAGTTTTTCAATTCTTTTCATCATTGCACAGCATAACTGATACGTACAGCCAATTCTAAGAACCTGTAAACAAAGAACAATTCCATGTGGTTTTTATCTTTTGAAAAATACTTTCATTCGTTCGAGACGTTTCTAAGCTGTTGCGAAGAATGATGAAGTACTACATTTTATGCTTTAGAAAAGTACCTATACGATTATCTATAGGTTTAGGTACAGGTACATAATATTCTTTATCACGTGAAACTAAGAAAAAAGGATGCCAAGTCGCAATCATAAAGTATAAAATTTCCTCGCGATTCAATTCGTTTCAGCATCTGGCTTATTAAAAGAAAAATTCTAACGTATTTTATATCAACCGTACATCCCCATACTTCTATTTTTCTTGTCCTTTTAAGAACCTTTTTTCAAAAGCTACTAACACTGGGTAATAATCCAATATAGCAAATAGACGATTAATGGAATTCAAACACGAATGAACTCAATGTTTTTATCCTAAAAAACACCTGCTTAAAAATACGCTTATGAAAATGCAACGAGACAAAGTTACCTCTATACAAGTACATATTTATTTTCGTATTCTTGCACTTGTACGAAATTCCAAAAACTGATTTTTGTCTTTCGTCCACTTTTTCGAACAAAATTAAAGCAAATGTGGTTGGTCGATTAGTTCTATGAGTAACTGATTCTCTTTTTCACCTGTTTCAAGACGATTTAATTTTCAAGCAGGAAATTCTCGATAATTATTTTATTATGGCATTCATGTAGAGGTGGGACACTCACAAAGCCCCAGGATAATGGCCCCTGTTGAGAGATTATCGTTTCAAAATAAATATGTAGGTACGTGTGTAGTTTTTTTTTTTTTTCATAAGCATGGTCTGTTTTGTTTCTCATTATCGATCAAACGGTTTTCATATTTAGTAATTTCGAAAAAATTAATACCTCCAGTCACTTTTTCTGGTGAAATAAGCAGCCAATTTTTACAAAAAAAAAGATCAAACTTTTCATTTTTTCACCTGTAAATAAATCCTGCGCCCCATACTTCTTTTTCACTATTTCAAGTGTACCTATTCTTATTTGCAATTATTAATGAAGGAAATTAATGTAAAAAATAAAAAAAATTGTAAAGATAAAAAATTAACAAAATTTTAAAAATTACTTATTACATTTTAAAAAATTGACAAATTCACCAAACTTATGGAAACTGACTAATTTTTATAAATTGTCAAATTTTCAAAAATTGTCAACTTTTTAAAAATTAACAAATTTTTAAAGTCAAATTTTAAAAATGATACATTTTCAAAAAACTAACAATTCTCAAAAAAAAGATATATTTTCAAAAAATTGACAAATTCTCAAAAAATGATAAATTTTTGAAAATTGTCATTGAAAAATTGATTTAAGTTTCAAAAGTTGACAAATTCTCAAATTTGCAGTTATTGAAAGAATTTTAAAAACGCTGAAATTTCAAAATAAGGGAAGATTCAGGAATTCATTAATTTTAAAAGTTGACAAATTTTCACGCTCATTTCAAAATGGTTATGTAAAATTTTTCTTTTTAATTGTGAAACAAAATGAAGAAAATGCAGACTTAAATCCTAGCAGACTATTTTTAAAGAAATGAATTTTAAAAATTCGAAGAGTGAAAATCTTATTACATTAAATTATTTTTAAAAATCAATAAAAAATTATCAAAGGCCAAATAACCCTTCACTGTATCGAAGCTTTTGAAAAATCATTGGTTTTGATTGAAAAATTTTCTAAGAAGTTTTGAGCTGGTATTCTCGTTGAATCGACCACAAATATTGCATCATTTAGGTTTTATTAGTCGATGGGTTGCAATATTTTTTTAAATACATATACTAGAACAATGAATCATTGCAAGTCGAGTATTCGTTCCCTAATTCTAGCAAATTGAGTCAAACGAAGAGCGACATTTCAAACGATACCCAATAGATTGGTGCATTTTCGAACATATGCACAAGCCAGACCGGCTTGGCCGCATACAGAAACAAAGCTCCTTCAGCCATATGTTCATTAACGCATTTCCTATACTTGCTAGCAGCCAAAACCAACATTTCTTACGAAGCTACTGTATTAAAACCACGCGTACAATTTAATATGTACGCGTGGAAAAAAACTTGCAAAGATTTTCTACGCTTCCACCCCATCGCGTTTTATTTTTCATTTAGCCTACGCGGCTTCTCGCACCGATAATATCGCTCTACTGCTGTGTCTACGCATCCCATACCTACCTACAACCTACGTAGGCTAACACAATGACAAAAATACGTTAAGACGATTTGTTTTTTCGTTTGGTGTTAGAATTAAACGCCGAATAGGCATTTCGCGTTAATTCCAGACATGATATGCGGCTCGGCAAGCAGGGTATACGAGTTTAGGTATTGTTGTATCGTACTACCCCAGAACCCTACATCGAGACAGCGCCCTTGAATCACCAACACTCGTCCATCTGTACATTTAGCAGGCTTTCAACAGAAGGGGCAGATGTATTATAACAGTTGGCGCGTCTTTGTGATTGTCCGATGGGAGAGCTGTGCGTGTGCGTGTACTCGGCGCGGCGCTGCACTGCACGGTGTGCCGAAAAGTTCTGCACCCAGTGAATGCTTAAAATTCCAATTCTACCATAAATCTGTCGAATTTTCAACAAAAAAAAGAGTAGAATCTCACTACTGCCAACGGGCCAAATCTTACGTTCGTGAGGTGGAATTAATTTCAAGCAACGTGTTCGATACTATAGGCATATTCTGCTCATACAGATATGTACTTTGTCGTGATAATATAGCCAGCATGAGTAAGATTATTAAGCTTAGAATAGGTATACGTAAGTTGCATATAGTCCAAGTCTGAGTGTATTTTTCTTCCTCAAACATTAATTAAACCGCACTGATTCTCTTCTATTTTTTTCCTCCTCAACAATTACCGCGCCTTTGAACAGAATATTCTAGTCACGAAGAAAACCTGATTCTACTCTGTGTTCAGATTATCAAAGTCATGGCTTTGGTTATAAGCATAAGTCACGAATTCTGTAACACTACATTTAGCAGCAGTCGTCCGAAGATTATTCAACGTACATGGCGACTGTAGGAACACGTCTTTTAAAATTAAATAGCATTTATTTTTGTTGTCAAATGTATTCTCAGGTCAAATAAAACATTTACACAGGCCATAAGTCTTCGTCGAATATTAATCTGAACGTCTTCATTCTTCCATTAGGGGTATAAAAAACACCCACTTATGTTAAATCGTAACTAATAACCATTATTATTGATTTTTTTTTCTCTCAGACCACAAGTACTTACCTATAAGAATACATGACACTCGATTACACTTCTCTAATCCTTCTCAGGTAATCAAATGCCTCGTTTATTTTTTGAATGAAACATTGGGATGATAGAAATGTGACATTAACACCTCCAATTATGTTCTTCCAGTAGCCGGATATTAAAGGATTACCGTCCAACTACGATAACAACACGAAGATATAGCTCTCACTCAAATTGAAAAAAAAAATGGGTATATATGTGTATATATAATCAGTCTATTAAATTTCATCGAACATGCGAACGAAATAACCCAGACAAATATTCACATCCAGTTTAAGCCCATAGGATATTAGGTAACCATTATGGAACAGAACACGTGTTCTCGTAATTTTACGATCACACTATGAAACAGATGTGTGGGCTTCGCTGACACAGAATGGAGCTCTAGAGCAGGTAAAAGCTATTCGATATAAGCAACCTACCCGTAGAATGTCCTCGGATGAAGGCCACTCTCTGTCTCTGCGATCAACTGTTTGGTCCAAAAACAACAGCAACAGCCACCTTTTTTCCCACTATAGTCCGCAAACACACGTTATATTTTCAGAGGCATTTGTTGTCTGCGATGTGCAGGCAACCTTGCAAATAATTTTCGAATCGTCTCACGGGCGCGTTCACTTAGAATACCGGCTACAATTCTCTTTATATTTTCTTCTACGCCGATGAATTCCTCAATAATTTTGTTTCCGCCGCTCTCGCAGATTTTTATTCTTCTTCGAGTCAATTCGTTTACCGTATGCGTACGTATCCGTCACTTTTCAAACGATGCGATGCCGGTCTTTCAGGCACAAAAAATCGATTTTGTTATGTCGACAACGTGTGAACGCTAAATGTTGAATATTGATTAGTTTCTAGGAATGATTTCATCGTGATTACGTTCACATTTGGTGGTGCTGTGATGTAAGTAAGTAATTTTTTTATCTTTTTTAAAATCCATTTTTATCGACCTCTTTATAGAGTTGTACCGAGATGTTTAGAATTTTAAGGAGAAATGCGGGGTGAGGGTGAAAGCGAAATACCTTCGTTAATAACGGTTTCAATTGGCGCCAACGAACCCAAGGAACTTGTCAAAAATGTCTGGGAATCACTGTGGTCTAAAAATCAAGATTTAAATAATTTCAAATTTCTCAACTTGCTGATATTCAGCTTTTTTCTAATTTTTTCCCGTTTCGCTCGTTTTCAATGTTTTTTTNAATAAAAAAAAGGAACCTGAAACATGGTTTTTTTCATTTTCAAAATAGACAGATAGTTTTCTATGGGAGATTTAGAGACAACATGTAGCGAATCGAATGAGGCACACTAATTTGGCGCCAAAAGCCACCAGGGTAGTTTTCTGAATCGCATAGTTCGTCAAATTTAATTCATTACAACTGCCAGGCGTAAAATTTGAGAGAATAGTTTAGGTTTCATCTCACAAATAGGTTTTAGCAAGGCGATCAATAGAAACTCATATTTCCAAAGGAATCTATTCTCGTCGAACAATCGCGTCGAATAAAGATTTTCCACCTGCTTCGATCGATCAGATTACACTTTCACGCTACAATGGTGAACAGATAAGAGAGAAGAAAACAATGATATTCGTCGCTGAATTAATACTTAATGCAAGAAAATCGTGACGGCGTCGTCTATCTTCAGTATAAGGGCACATATACATATATATATATATGTATTTTTTTAAAATATCAAAGCTGTAGTGCGCTTTTGACTGGGAGACATTGCATTATTTGCGGGATAATTATCATTAGGCATTAGGTTAATTTGATAAATGCGGAGTTGGTCGATAATAGTAGTTCATTCGCATTTCGAATGCATGTAGCATTAACTATTTTAGTTGTGTTTTTTTAAAAGAACAGTTAAAACGTGAGAGATTACGCCAGCACGTTGAAAACAGGTACCATGTACAGGCTTTAGTATTGTTTCCTCTACATAATTCGGTGTTATTCACACCGACGACGTCGAGGACGCGAACAATAAAATGAATAAAAATACGAATGTACAACGAACTCTGGACGTCTTTCATCGATTGCTTTTTTTCGCACGACGACGAATTCGAGTCACATTCTTGCCAGAGTACATCGAGCAGAGACGATTAAAGCGTCAAAACGGTTTCTCGAAATGTACGTTCTATGAAGATGATGGTAAATTGTTTCGTTTCGCGTAACACGCTAGCACAAAGTTTGCAGCAGCGACCGAAAAGATTTTTCAAGGTATTCGGTATTTTCAAGGCGCCGTATTACGTAAATTCACATGCTGTTTGTTACATAACGTTTCACGGTACGCAAGTACTCGTATTTTCCAGTCGTAAAATTGGCAACGGCGCATGAACAAAGAACGGAACAAGACAGAGGGTAACGTCTTGCAAGAGCTTCGAAGAGTACATAAGAAGGACGTAATGAGAAGAAAAAAAGAAACAAAGAGATGCGTAGAAGCGCGGGTAAAATGTAAAGAGGTAAAAAAATTGTCTCGAACTGGTTTAGCTGAAGACTTGCTTTTGTACAGAGGTAGTCCCCTCTTTCTTGTGTAGTAAATTATAAAGAACCGCGATCTTATTTTACACATTGAGCTGCTGCAGTGTTGCCATAAGATTAATCGCAGGGCAGATCACAGGGATCATCCATCAATGAGCAGTTCACGACGAGACGCTTACGTTATACGTAAAGTTATTGCAGCCGGATACGCACGTAAGTAACGAAATTATTTTTCTCATTTCGCGTGTAACTCTTTAAAAACATGGCAACGTAATTATTTAAACTTAACGAATTTATTGACACTATTTCGCGGCCAGCTGCGCTTTTTTCTTCTTAATAACTCCTCCCCAAAAACGAGTCCCCGACCCGGTCGTACGTTTGGTGAAAAAGTGGGGGTATAGTAAGACTCATCGGCTTCGATACCGTCGAAAAAAAAGATTTATAAAGCAAATCATTAGTGTATAATCACTCAACACTATAAAAACGTTGGTGTGAAGTTTGGTGAGTTTCTTATATAAGTTTTTCATCGTCAACCAGTGAACAATTATTTCTTACCGGTATAGTGGTCCTGGCAACACTGTTCGCAATATCGTACTTCCCGCGTAAAACGTCCCTAACCATCGTGATGCGGTCATTAATTCTGTTTTACCTGAGTACGCGGGCCATGCCGGCCGGTTCCGAGTACTCTGTCGTCAACCTGGCCAACGACTTCTGCATTTAACCGAGAGCGAAGACATCCACTAAGAAGCGAGCTCTTCCATTTGACCATCAAATTCCTCAGAGTGAAGACGGTGAGCAGTGGGTGTTTCTGTCATCCTCTTCTTCATTGCATGGGTAGCATGTTGTTCAGTTTTGTTAGTTTATGTTCTCGAAGACCGGCTTTTTGTACTAATTTTCAGTTTCAATGTTACGACAGAAAAATTAAATTCGTTTCAGTGTGACTATGAATTTCGAGTTCGCGGTTTTAAACGACGTGCCGATTTTCAAATCTACCTTAAATTTTTTTTCCTTAAGAAATGAAATTTCTACAGGTAAGGATTTCTTCATTTTTTGTACGCATAATTTTTTTCACATACCTATTAATTCGAATTATCCAGTATAACATTTTCCAACGTATTTCAATTTTTTAATTTCGCGCTTCATTTTTCAAGGAACTTTCCTTTCGATTAAAAGTGATTCTAGAAAACAAACAAAAAAGGAAAATTGAATAAAGGGTGTATTTGGATGTGTTAGGCTAATTTTTTTTTTAGGCTGAACGTACAGAAAGACATTAGGTATTTTTGGTTAGGCTAAACAAAGTTTAGTGAGCTAGGTACTGTACAAGTTGTGAATTGCTGGAAAGTTAGGTGCAATCAAAATATTAGGCAGCACGTTGATAATTATTGTGATTTCTTTTATGAGTATTTGATACGTAAATGATTTGAAAATAGTACGCAAAGTGAATAAAACTGAAAATTGAATAACGTCTAAAAAATCCAGTTTGTTAGTGATTCATTAAAATTTTCTGAATTTTTATTCATTGGTTTTGAAATATATCATACCTTACGAGACATTTTTCTGAGCCGAAATGATTTGACAAGTTTTATAAAATTACTTTTCTTTGTTGGATTTTAAATTTTGACTAGAAGAGTTTCATTATTCAAACACAATACTTGGATGAATCAGGATTTTTTCAAAAATTGGATTTTCTGATCATATTTTTTTCAATTTAAAAAAAAATGAAAAAGTTCAAAATATACGCTTAGCACTTTTAAGAGGAAGGCATTGAATTATCACGGAGGTATAATCTGCAATGCCCGCATCATAGTGCCCTTTAAAAAAAACAAAAAAAAAAACTTTGATAATTTTGTATTGATATTGAATGTTGATATCAATAACACGGAAAAAAAGTTTCTGCCAAATTTGAAAAGTTCGTTTCATGTAAGTGATGCCAGTTTTGAATTATCAGTATTTTCTTAGTTATGTTACGATCAATTTTGTCTCAGTGATCATTCATGTGCCTCTGAATGTCTTTCGCGAATACGATTGTACTGCGAAATCTAATTAATTGTGTTTAACGTATTGAAAAATCAAAGCAATTTACCTTGAAGAATGATGCAAGTTGCATGAAACAGAAAATGACCTCATGTATGAGTCTGAAAATGATATTGTTTTGAATCCGCCACTGCCATTTTAAAGTTGTAGTGAAATTTGTGATTTTTGCGTGTAATGGTAATATCGTCGGTTGTTCTCCATGTCGAATAGAAAACAGTGTTTCACTTTATCATTACAGATTTTGATGATAAGGAAAAGCCTATTTTGGTATTCTTACGATATATGCCACTCATCAAAATGTCTACAGCAACTGTCATCTCGTCGAATATTCACGTTCGGTAGTGGAAAATCGTTCAACGCAAGAAGAGAGTATAAAGCAACAAAGCTAGTCGGATACTCTAGTGAACAAATGTATTCCATTGTGGCGGACGTCGGTAGTTATAAAAATTTTCTTCCGTTCTGTAAGAAATCAGATGTGATAGAGAGAAAGACAGATTTTCTAAAGGGTAATCTGGAAATAGGTTTTCCGCCATTGATAGAATCGTATACTTCGCACGTTACACTGAAGCAAAACGAATTTGTACAAGCGGTATGTAAAGATAGCAGATTATTCGATCATCTGATTACTGTTTGGCACTTCAGCCCTGGAATTAAAGAAGTACCGAATACGTCTGTGGTCACATTTTATTTATCGTTTCAATTCAAATCGTTAATTTATTCTCAAATGGCTAATGTAATTTTCAACGAACTGGTTCATAAAATGGAGAAAGCGTTTTTGAAAGAGGCTGGAAGGCGATATGGTAAGGCGACGGTTACAACTCAAACTTTGAATGCAACTAGCACCTGAACTGAACCTTCTCATCTTAAATTTTCAATTTTCATTGTCTTGTTTTTATTCGTTAGTATGTTCAGTTACCAAAGCATCGTGATGTGTCATTCTTTTAAAACAATAATTGTCATTTGAATTGAAAATAAAACGTTGCCTCGTTGATTTTCGTGTCATTTGAATTTTGAAAATATAATTACCACAAGTATCTTTACCTGGTTTATCATAAAATCAATCATGCTGTGAGGTACGTTGGAAAATGAGGTGAATAAATAATAAATTATCACACTTGTAGACCGACTGGAGTAAATAGTAACGTTTAACTTATGCGAAATCAACGAATCTGTATTTAATTAAAATTAAACAACTTAAGCTACTCTGTTAAGTACTACGAACGGTTTTTTGTTTCTTTTGGGATATTGTGAAAAACATAAGAGAAAGAACATATGTTTTTAGAAAGATCTTGGCTTTTTTAGCGGTAAATAATAAAAATGAATGAGAAAAAAATCGGCTCGAACATGCTACATATGGCGAATGGTATTCCACTTCAGTGTTATAAATTGACCTTGAACAATTGTGTGTTCTAGATGAGAGAGCGTAGACATTGATGCTAAAGTTGCTAATTTCTTCTTACAGCAGAATATTTTTGAAAAATATTATGTATTTATCGATCACTTTTTCTATTAAATTATACAAATTATATTGTAATGTTTCAAAATGGAAGATTTCAGTGAAAAACTCTGTTTTTTCAATGCCTCTCTTTCTGGAGTTTGGATACCTATATTTTCCATCCTATTCAAACGATTTCCAATTTTGCTCTCTTTGCATAATAGTGTAAACACTCCTTCAAAGTGGAATCGTTGAACTTGCCGCCCGCCATTATTTCGTTCGGCGTTCATTTCGTTGCCGCTCCTCGTCACTTCGTCGCGTTCTTATTTCGCTTCGCGGTTCGTGTTCATTTTGCGAGTATAAAGTTGAATAGTTTTATTTCATCGTAGCGTTTTGTATTTTTCATTTTACCCTGTAATTTGTTATAGCAACGGAATGATTCTATGCGTGTTAAATTATTTTATATCAATTATTCTTAGTAGTGTATTTGTTTTACATTTTCTTGGTATTCATTTATGGATTCATCGGACATTGCGTCGCTCCGTGTCCCAAGCGAAATATCCGATTCACCGCATTAGTGTGTATTTTTGTCACGTGAGGGTTCACTCGATGACATTATCTTCAGTTGTTAATTTCGCTTAGAACGTGCACTTAGAGTAATTTTTCATTTAGCGGGTATCCTGAAAAGATCGCCATGGAATGTAATTTTTTTTCAGCTGCTGGTCAGATTATTGATAATATCCATTACTACACGTGAAATAACTCCTACCAAGTACGATTCGTGCACGTGGGTTGGAACAATGTTGGAAGATTGAATAACTCATCACTGAAGACGAAAATGCTCGATTGTGGTAACTCCACACCAATGGGATTTACATGAAGTTCCCATTGCGGTGTGAGTTCCCGTAATTTGTCATTTATTTACGTCAGTTGAAGCGGACATTTATCAATTTAAATTGCATGCATTCGAGATCTGGTAACTCCACCACCATTGGCACCATCTATTGAAAGCCATTGGTGTAAGAGTTCCCTTACCTCCTTGCTCAAAGATTTTTCATCCTTGAATTTTTTTAATTCGGCCTTAAATTATTATTATTGTAAATATTTAAAGTAGTAGCTGTAATTTTTTAATAACGTTGTATTAAGCTTTTTGCTGGTAACGCCGATTTGTATTGTAATTTACATTAACAGTGTAATAATTTCTTGAAGTAAATTTTGCGTAGGTAATTTCCTAGTGCATTGTGCTAGATATTGATAACTGAGCCTTTCTGTGAGCAAAGCGCTTGAATTGTTGCTTATATTATTTTATGTTTTTGAAGGAAGCGTGCGATTTACGAAATTGGAGCGATTAACTGTTTCTTAATGCTTTTATTGGTGACATTTTTACAGACGACGGGCGCTGTGTCTTATAACGGATAAAACGTGTAACACCTTTGATATTACGATATTTTTACAATGAATTAACAATCATTTAGTGCATACGCTAGTCAAAAATGTGATTCAAAGGTAATTCCCCAGAGAATACGTCATTCACAAAATGATTCACAAATTATTTTCAACTGGCTAAGCATTGGATTGCGTCGAGCTCGAGGTGCCCGATGCCCACAAGAAACCCTTTCGTTTGTTCTAATCTGCATTTAAATCGCTTTCACGAAAAATATTTTGAAATTACGTCCAAGTTCATTGCCACATGATCTATTCATGGCCACCTCGTCTCGTATTCGTATTTCTTTTGTGCTGAAATCATCGTGTGAAATAGTGTGCGATATTGTCGGCCAACGTCGCCTTCTACTTGTTAAATTTATTTGTCTATTCATCTATTTGCCATTTCGTGCGGTTACTCTGTATAGAAGTTAACGGATGCCAGAGTTCAACAATCTTGAAACGAGCAAACTTTTAAGGTAACGTTTTAAAGCTTTGTTTTAACGTGACATTCCTCTTGAATTTATTATCGCTGTAAAGAGAAAATATTGCATTTCAGTAGTCAACGTGTATCGAAATTCCAATTCGGTACATTGAATTTTTATTTCGGAGGTGTTTCCGGACGGCTGAATTCTTCGACTATAGAGTTGAAACGTGAGTTTTGTAGTCGTAGATATTTTTGTACAAAGTGCTCTCTGGTTCAGAATTCTACACATTAGGCGTCTGTGTGTATATTCAACCTTTTATGTTTAGATAAATTAATGATGCATTTCCGCGATAATGTTTACGTTGAGAATTGAACACTTGTGAATGAAATTTTCTCCTAAGTTGATCGTCGGCTTGGTTTTTGATGCACAGCTTTCTTATGACAGCACCTATTCTTGTAAACTAATCTTTCAAGCACGATGTTACATCTTTGTATTGCATAGTTTGAAGCAAGTTCATGCGACAAAATTATAACAGTGAATAATATTTCAAGGACATGACATACGACAAGAAACAGATACAAGTAATTATTATGCTCGATTAGATTAAGTAAGTACTTAATTTTACAATGATATTTAGACAAACGGTATAATTGAACTAAAATGAAAATACCTATTCATGAAGATAGTAAAATTACATAGGCATCGGTAATAATGATGAATTTTAAACAAAAAAATGAAAAATGATTTAGGGCTTTCGAAATCATCTGTGTAATTTGATCCTGCATCGCTGGTTCATCGAAAGTAACATTCAATTACACCATACTATTCTTGACAGGAATGCTATCGGTGCATTATTCCATTACTGTAAACCAACTTATCCATAACATATTATTTGTAGTATCGTTGCAAAAATTTTCTACCTCCCACCCACTGAGATTACGTCCATGATAATAATTGCTTCATGTTGATTAACCCTTGAACGGTGAGTTTTCAGTAGGATGTTGGTCGCAGAAGTAGGTTCTCAAGGAGAGCTTACATGAGGACGTTCGGTGCCGTGAATTTTTCATCGCGCGAAGAATGATCAATCAATATATGTGGCGTTCCCGTAGCAAAGGGCCCATTTGGTCGATCACAGTTTTCGAGTAAATCGCACTTTTAG
>JAAOIU010170562.1:10311-24650 GCA_018107765.1 Hypogeococcus pungens | reverse complement strand
AAAAAAAAAAAAAAAAAAAAAAAAAAAAAAAAAAAAAAAAAAAAAAAAAAAAAAAAAAAAAAAAACGTAAACACTTACCGCGGTAGAAGGAATGAGTAACTTCGGTTTGCCAAAAAAATTGTCATGCGTGAGAGACATTTTTTCGTCTAAACTGTTTTCGGCAGTAAGAGGAGTGGAGAACATGACGGTGGGTTTCTTATTTTCTATCAGGGCCCGTCTAATTAGAAAAATTCGTCATTATAAATTTTTTCACTTGAGAAATTTCCAATTATAAAAATGCGTTATTATTCACTTTTTTTTTAGCACACTCGTTGAGTAGCGACAAAAAGAGTCCTGATCTTTAACCGGAGTAAATGTATTGGTGATATCCATAAATTTAACTTCTTGAGTTAGGCCAGTGCTGTTTTTAATCAGCGGCGAAGAACAAGAGACATCGAACCAAAAATCAGTTGATCGTTTTCTTTTCAACGGTCTACTGTCCAAGTTCGGCCTTTTAAATGATCTATGGAAAGAGATACAAAAATAATAAATGTATCAAGGTGATATTTTCTAACGATTTTTTCAAGAAAATACATTATACCTCATTGAAGATAACGGCGATGGTGTAAACAGAAACGAATTTTGTTGCGGTTTTGTTTTGCAGCGGCAATTGCAAATCATGCTTATTTCTTTAGAACAAGAATCACAAGTTTCATAAGTGGAAGATATATTTATGCTGGAGTCAGCCGAGTAAAAAGGCGTGAAACCCGATAAATTATGCTCATTGCGTATAGGTGAATCAATTGTCGTAATTCTCTCTTGTGAGCCCTGAAATGATACTTTAGTAATAATGTTTCTAAATTATTCAAATGAAAATTAAAATCGTAGGTAACTTACGAACGATAAATGAGACGTTAGAGAGTAAATTTGACCTGGAGTTCTAGCATTCAACATACAGCCTGGAGTTCGATGTATCAGGTCCGAAACCTTGAGGTCTAAAATACGAGTACTGCTGATTCAAAATACTTTTTGGAACTGAAGGCAATACATAACTAAAGAATTAAAAACTACCTCTGTGAAGCGTTACTTGACTCAAACCAAAATCTGTTAATTTCAAGTGTCCACTTTCAGATATTAATATATTATCTGGTTTCAGATCTCTATGTATGATTCCGTGCCTGTAAATTGAATTTATGCGATTATCGAGTAAATGCGACAATGAATTAAGTGTAGTTGATAGATATTACGAAAATATTCTCAAATACCTGTGTAAATACTGCAAAGCCAACGTGATTTCGGCGCAGTAAAAAACAGCCATTTGTTCCTCAAAATACGAATAAACGCTCAATAATGACTTTAAATCACCACCAACCATGTATTCCATAACCTGAACAGAAAACATTACGGAACAATAACGTTGATTCCAAAAAGTTGTCATCTTTAACGCTTACCAGAAAAATTTTTGTTGGAGTTTGTAAAGAATAGAATAACTGTACACAAAAAGGGCTTCTAGATAGAGCCAAGGCGTTTCTTTCATTCACCACTGAAAAATTTCCATTTTCAACGTACGTAAACTGGATTTTAAAAGTAGGTAACTAACACAAAAGTGCATACTAAATACCTTGACAAACCATATTTTTATTTATCATTTCGGATTTCTTCATCACTTTGATGGCATAAATTACATCCTTGTGACTGGTTTTTCTACCCAAATATACCGATCTAACAAATATATAGTAAAATTATCAACTGCTTTTTCATCTTAAGAAATTGAAAAATACATACCCGAAAGCTCCTCGACTAATAGGTTTGAGAACTTCGAAGTCTTCTATATTAGGAGCCTAATACACAAATAACAATGTCAATACATCAATATACACCTAAAGTTTGAGCGAAAATTTAACTACTTACTTTGAAATTCTGCGATTTTGTGATAGTTTGATAAATGGATCCTGGAATATCATCAATACCCCGCTGAAACACACCGTCATTATCTTCTGGCATTTTGAAGAAAAACGATAACAATTTTGAAATGAAGGTCATTCGTTGATTAGATTAATGGAAACAGTTTCTTTGACTACGGCATTCAGAAAATTTCATATTTTTGATTCGATTCACTGTACAGCACACGGCAGTATTTTTAAATTTTGATCCAGTCGGCTGATAAAAGAAGCGAAATGCTTCCCGCATTCAACGGTTTTTTCAAGAATGTAAACAATTTGAGCCTGGAAGCTGTCGACGTAACTTAAAAATCAACCAATAAAACATCCCGAAAAGTTCTTAAGGCGGTTCTTGTTTTCTAGAAAATAACCAATGAAATTATGTTTCGAATATTTAGTGTTTCTTGTGTTTGTCTTTTTCAAGTCATGTTCAACGGAAGTGTCTGAATTTTTTTAATTTTAATTTTTAACATGTTTTCCGAATTTTTTCGTCAATTTGCTTAATTTACCTGCATTAAAGTGAAGTTTTAAAATTAAAAATAACTAATTTCAATCGATCAAAACTTTACGTATTCAAAAAATTAAAGATGTTAATGATTTTTCAAGTGTTATCACAGGAATTTATCGCCGTTTTCACTCTTGACTGAAGCACGCTAAGCTATGCGCAAAATGAATTTTCAAAATTAAAAGAGAGAGGTAAAAAAAGTAGGTCTTTCTTTCTGTGCTGTATGAAAACTTCTTGTACTTAGAATTTTTGTCTGTGTGTGCGTGTATTTTATAGTAATTTGCGTGTGTATTGTACTTTATGTTTTACCTTTATTTACTTGAAGGTTTATTGACTGCTAGTTCTGGTATTTTAATTATTTCGTGTTATTTTTACAAAAGTTTCATATTGTGATTATTCGTGGTATAAATTTGATATAATTCAATTCGTGTAGTTCGTCGTGAAATTCGTGTTGTAATATGAGTGATGAACGTGAAACCTCAAACACTACGTTTATTTTATGAATGCAGAATCAACGTCAAAGCGAATGAATGTTGGTGAAAACTGGAAATGCGAATGCATTATTTTAACGTAAAAGATACCTTTCGCGTTTATTATGTGTGTTAATTTAGTGTTTTCGTTGTGTATGATATACATTAATCCAGCGCAATGTGTTCGACAACGTCATATTTGAGTAATAACACGTAAATGCAGCGCCTCAAGTTTTACCCATATCGGATTACAAGCGCTAATTTTCAGAAGTGAGTAATTACCGCAGAGCCATGATTTTTGGAAATGAATTTAGCTTTTTGATCATCACCGGGGTTATTCGAATACTATTCAGAAGATTCAGATTTCTCAACAACTTATCGTGCGCCAAGATAACGTCGTGCATAACACTAGGCCTGCTCATATGTTTCGAGACAGTACTATTGTGCACTGTTAGCGATTGTACGAAATCGTTTTACATTCATTGGAATACGACGAATCCAATATTCAAAGTGGACAACACGGATCATATAATTTCCGTGAACCAGGGCAACACTCAGTTCGACTACGATCAAGTGAATATCATATGTCCTGTGTACACTCCAGGAACCCACGAAGAAGACGCAGAACGATATATTATCTACAATGTATCGAAAGAAGAATACGAAACTTGCCGTATAACCAATCCCAGCCCTAGAATAATTGCTATCTGTGATAAACCCCATAAATTAATGTATTACACAATCACTTTCCGACCATTCACTCCACAACCAGGTGGTTTGGAATTTCCACCCGGACAAGATTATTATTTTATTTCTACGTCTTCGAAGGACGATTTGCACAGGCGAATCGGCGGACGTTGCTCTAGCAATAATATGAAAGTTATATTTAAAGTCTGCTGTCGTCCCGAAGATTCGTATAATAATTCTGCGAAACATTTATCGAAAAACACATCGATACATTCGTCAGCACCAGCCAGTACGGCGACACCCACCGTACCATCGTACATTCGCTCGTTTACGGCCAGACCGTCGAAACCATCCGTCGTCAATGTATATCACGGCGTGACATACGAACCTTCGGCCGAAACGCCGCCCAATAAACCTATCACTAAGAAAACTCAAGAATTTCCTTATCATCCCAACGAAGTGGTTAAAAATGAAGAGTTAACTCACGGCGGTGCGGCGACGCTGTATCTGTTTTCATTTTATTCATTTAAGCATAAGTTACTTGCCATGATTGTCATCAGTCTAGTCTCTTTCGTTATACGGTAATTCTTTTATAGTTATTCTCTTTATGTATTTATTTTACGAATCGGTTTCCGAAACCTATCATAACGAATTCTTCGACCATTACCAAAATTACGTTTATGGAAATATTTACCCTCCTTCGTTCCCCCCTGTTTTCTTTTTTACGTCCAATACCATTATTACCCTGTCAGCAAGACTGATAAATATCAAGTTCACTGACCCTGATGTATGCAGACATTGGTAATGATTCTAAGGATTTGTTATAGTTGTGCTTGCATTTACGAAAAAAAAAAAATCGAAAATCGTTCTATTTTAACTTCGAATATTCGATAATATCGAATTTTTGCGATTCCAAATGGCATCTCAAAAGCTTTTTAACGTCGTGGAGTTTTGTGTAATGTACATATCGCATTTATTAAGATAGATTTTTATACGTTTTTTTCTCGATCGTTTCTTCTGACACAATATAACAATTAATTTAATTAATTTCATAAGGTTTTAGAGGACCAAAATGATTCGCGAGAAGTAAAACCGCGGAGCGAATTGCTTCTCTCTTTTTTTTCCATCAACTGTTCGACTATCAGTCGTGTAGTTAACACGACGAATTTAGCATTTTTATTTCATTTTTTCTGTCTTGTAAATAACTTCTTTTCGCTTTCTTTCTTCTTCTTCGTCAACTTTCAAACTATCAAACGACCTACATTTTCGCGAATAATAGTGTTTTATCATTTTTCTATAACCGTAGTGATTTTTAATCATTTTTCTAATCGTATTTTTTTGTACCCGAAATAAGTAGAGAGTACCGGACAATAATTTGAAAAATATTAAGGTAGCTTTGTGTCCTCAACGTTGCCTGTAAAGTTTATAAATAATTATTAAATCATCTCGTGTCAAAAAGCCGTACAATTCGGCGTTCTTTTTTCCTCGTAATGCTGAAAATTCCAACATTTCACGTCTTATTGATCGAAATGCCGGAATTTCTTGGACGATTTGACACGCGATAATTGGCCACGATATTCGCACAAAAGTATACTCATTAAGAATAAACTAATTAGAGAATCGTCGAATTGGTTCGCCCATTAACGGAAACGGTTATAATTCGATTATTTGCGCGTTTTACACGAGTCAGTTCATTTCCTGTAGTCTTTGCGTAGTGCTATGAACCTAAATCAATTTAATCCGGTGATAATTCGAATTTTCAATTTTTCATACTCGTCGTTTGAATTGAAGCACCCAGTGCTGGCCGATCATCAGGATTAAATACCGTTTAAATTGAATTTTTTTTTTTTTTGTGAGAAGAAAACAAACATCGATTAACCAATTTTTTTACGATTTTTATCTTATAGAAGTAACAAATTGAGAAACCATGTACGAAATTCCTATGTACTTTGCTCATAAGCCCCCCCCCCCAAACTCGGGTTTAGATCGGTGAATCTGGAAACTAACCATCAGACATTTTTAAGGACTCCAAAAAAAATTTTAGATTTTTTTCTTCCTCCCACCTACCAAAAAGAAAAGTATCGATCTTCGAGTTTGAAATTAGAGTGATTTTGAAGTTGTTCTCTGAGTAGATTTTTTTCGGCTAGAATACGCTGCAAAAAAAAATTGAAAATCTCAAAAGTTTGTTATCATTCCTTCCACATACTATATAAATTTCAAAATTTTTGGTTGAGACGGAAATCCGATTCAAAATTTTAACTGGTTTCGGTTTTGAATTTTGAAATTACCTCGATTGGAGTAAAAAGTTTCGAAAAACCACAAAAGTCTCTGTGAACCACAAAATTTTCTGAAAAACTACTCAGTAGAATACCTGAATTTTGAGAGAGTTTTTTTTTCTCATTAAAACAGAAGTTTTTTAAGATCAAAAATCATCTTTAAAAATTTTCTAAAAATGCAATTGTTTTCACGTTTAAAAAAACGTAATTTTAAAATAATTTTTAGAAAACACTGAATATTCTTTAATTAATTCAAATACTTTCATTTATTTACAATTTCAAAAAAAAAATCGCAGGGAAAAAATTTATCTTTGGAAAAAACCAAAACCTAAACAATTTTGTGTTGGATTCGAATCTAAATTTGGATTCAATAAGTAAATAGAATCAAATTCGAATTTGAAGTCGGATTTGATGGAAACTGGTTCTAATTTGGATTTGGTTTTTGAAGAGGGAAAATCAACGGATTTAATCGTTTCCCTACTCGCATTGGAATCGGTTTTCGACTCTGATTTTTGGTTCATTAGATTTCAAAAACGATTTTTTTTTCAAAATGTTGCAAATTTTCAAAAGTGGGTAATTTTTTAAATTTGACAATTTTTCAAAATTAGGCATCTTAAATATTTTTGGCAGCTTATCTAAATTTGCCAGTTTCATAAAATTGAGCAATTTTTGAAAATTCAGCCTTTTTCAAAATTTAGCAGTTTTCCAAACTCGAGCATTTTTTAAAAAATCAACAATTTTTTAAAAGTACGCATTTTTTTAAATTGGGAAATTTTTCAAAACTAAGCAATTTTCGAAAATTTAGAGATTTCCCAATATTTGTCAATTTCTTAAAATTGAGCGATTTTCCATAATTTAGTGATGTTTCTAAAATTCATTAGTTTTCAAAATTTATCGATTTCCCAAAATTACTCTTCGATTTTTCTTTGAACTTCTCAGCATCTTCTCTAGTCTACCTCATGAGAAAATCCTGCGGACGCCTACATTTTCTGTGCCTGTTCAGGTGTTTCATAAACAATGTTTTTTGGGTGTGGGGAAGGGTGGAGAAAATTTCCTGAATTTTTTGGGCGAACTTAATACGTATCTGACGGTTAGCTTCCAAAAGTAGCTCTGAGGCAGATTCACTTATCTTAACTGGAGGTTCTTTTTGATAGATACTCGTCTCAAACCTGTCGAATTTCCGCTATTAAAGCTCCTTACCCCGAATGTGTATTCCATTAACGTAATCTGTTCCCCGGAAAATTACGTACTTACTGCATTAACCTTATTGCATTTCGAATCGAAAAAAAATGTTCTCGATTTGGTGCTTCGAAACATGAATATTAATGGCGAACGCTGTCGAGATTGAATTAGCTCGTTTTTAGTCACCCCAACGAATGCGTTTTTACCGCAAAAACGTATGTATGTAGATATAAGTATGAAGGTTTGAAATAAAGCTGATTTTTTTTTTTAACGCTTTCAAAGGAAGAACGTCGCAGTAAAATTACCATTTAATATTTTTATTCAAAATCACATACGTTTCGATAATGTCAACCCTTCGACGTTACCGGCGGTATTTTCATTAATGTCGCTTTTTTTCTCTTTTTTCTTTCTGCGTTTCTGTAAGTCTTTCAGAGCAAAACGACATCGAGTTACGTGGTAGTATATTTCCAGTGCGAATTTTCAAACGCTTTATGCATTTACGCCGGTGAATAGCGGTAGAGCGAGGCGTAGCAGTCGCAGACACGAAGAGAAAGAACGAAGTGCAGGAGTAAGCGCGTATACGTATTACCAATGCGTGTTTTTTTCTGTTGCACTTCAACGAATGCAACGATGCACCAGCAGGCTCTGAAAACTGAACTGGGCAAGCAGATAACGCGAGCTTGTCTATGTGACGGGCGTGAAAAAGAAAAGAAAAAAAAATGACGAACGTTTTTCTCATAATTTTTACATTCTTTCGGAGTGGAGCGACGCGTATATACGCTTTTTCAAGGGTGTTTTTTTTCGGTGCACGAGTGTGCAAAGGGTTGAAGCGCGTTCGCTGTGAAGGCGCGTTGCGGCGGGTGGCACGTACGTACGTACAGAGAGTGAGAAAAAAAACGCGTTTGCATCGCGGTTGCGATGACGATGAAAAGAAGCAGGGGGGCTGAACGCGAATGCGAATTCGTTGATCGTAATTTTTTAAATGATCCAGGCGTATGTAGCATTCGAAGGCCAACAAATGCGACGATTCTCTAATTATACCTACAAAATGCTGCGTGTACTTACGTTAGCGAGTCGTATGTACGTGTAGTTTGCTTTTTGGCGCGCGTACGCGATATTTTTTTATAGTTTATACGCGTACAATAACGATCCACGCTCATTAAGAAAATAGGTGTGAAAATGAACCGGCGACACTTGACAAAAGGGCTCGGAGTCGTTCTTTCAAGTACCGTACGAGGCTTCTTTACAATTGCGCTGCGTTGGTAATGTTTTTTAAGGTGGTGTAAGCATTAGTTTACGACACATTCACATACGTGTGCGTACCGCACCGTACCTACTGTACTGCGCTGTACCGCGTATTACACGCATATATTATGAAATTTACACGTCGAACAGTATTTTAACGTTGGTTTTCGTAGAGACTGGCTGCTTTCAGTATTAATAGCGTGGTTCCTTTTAGAATTCTTCTTTTACTTTTTCTTTCATTTTCTTTATTCTTTCTTCGCGTTTCTAGCTTTTACGATAGTCTTTCTCGTATACTATGCTGAAATACTCGTACTCACGATAAGGTTTATGTGATTTTTTTTCCTGGCCTTAATGGTTTATACTCAGAATATTATTTTACGACGACAGTATTATTTATTTTTTAATTTTACCATGACTTTTAATTATTGTAAATGTTTTTCCTCACGTTTATTTTGACGGTATTGTCCTAGACGACTGTATATGAAATTATACAATCATTTTTGTAGTTTTTAGGCGAATCTCGATCGTGTTTATAAGCGTATCTGTAACAAAAATCCACTACTTGGCGGGTTTTTCGATCGTAATTCGTAATTACAATGAACAATACGTCATATCAAAACAAGTCGAAAAAAAAAATGATGAAACACGACCGATATTTTTTCTGTTCGCCGGTAGAGAGAAAAAAAACGTGTAGTTGTACGTATATATTTTTTATGTAGGATGTATTAAATGGCTTTAACATTTCATTTGTACCGTTGATTTGTGTATTTTATGTCCCCCTTTTTATTCTATGACGATATGTTACAATTATAAACATATTTTTAAAGTTAAACAAAAAAAAAAGAGAATTGATTTTAATTTGTAGATGTATTATATTGGTATCGTACCGTCGTATGTAAATATTACTCTAAATTAACTTTTTTATGGCTATCTATTGATACATATTTTATATGACATCTTTTATCGATTTATTCCTTTAATTAATGTACGTTTTTTGATATGTATTTCGAGATAGTGTTGTTCGTTCGTAATGTTATTATATTACTGCCATATTTAGCGAAATTGTAGACATTTTAACGATTTACAAAACTAAATTGGCTGATAGTGAGGTGCGCTAATTTTATTGGAAAAAAATTTCGAATATGTTTTGTATTTTGTTTATTATCATTTTTTTTTTTTTTTTTTGTACATATTGTAAACAAAATTTCAACAGTGTATAGCTTTCGATTAGTAATACGAATTATATAAAAATAAATTTTCACTTAATAAGGTGTGTATTTTTTTTAATTTTGTTCTTTTGTCTCTTGCCTCGAAGAAGTAGCGACTAATGGTTATAATGTAATTTTTTTTTATTCATATTTCGACGTGAGAAGAATCATTTTTTCGAAATGTGAAAGATATTTTTTAAATTTAACCTATTTTTTCATTAATGCTTAACATGGGTGGCACTGGATGTTCTCGCTAAAGTGTGCCAATGATTTCATATGTTTATTTACGTTAAATGAAGTCAAAAAAATTATCAATTTCTCCAGAATATGCGAGTTTTTAAATATTTTAAATTTTCTCAGAACATTAAATTTGTTCAAAAAATGTTTTTTTTTCAAACTTTACAATGTTCTTATAATTTCTTAAAATTTCAAAATAAGTACTTCAAATTCTCATTTTTTAGAAAGAATTTTAATGGGCTGGAAATTTTTTTTTTTAATTTTCTCTTTCTTCAGAATTTTTAATGTTTTTAAGATTTACAATTTTCTTATAGAATAACATTCAAATGTTTTCAGTTCTCTAAAATTATCGATTTTTTCACATTTCTAACTTTTTGGAAGTTTCTAATTTTCTCAAAATTTCCAATTTCCTCAGAATTATCAATGTTTTCCAAGATTCATTCTTTAAAATTTTAGATTTACTTGGGACTTTTAAATTTCATAGAACTTTCCTATTTTCTAAAAGTTTACACGTTTCTTGTAATTTTCTATTTTTTCCAAATTTTTTAATTTTCCTGGTAATTTTCAATCCTTTCAAATTTTTATGAAACCATTTTTTTTTTGNTTTTTTTTAAATTTGTAATTTTTTAAAAACTTAATTTTTCTCAATTTTCAATATTTTTAATATTTTTAGAAATTTGTAATTTTTTAAAATTTTATGTTTCCGCAAATTTTAAGAAAATCTAAATTTTCAGTCCATTGTCTTGTATATTGAGACGAGTATTATAACAATCCTCCAGAAAATTAAAAAAAAAAATCACGTATCCCTGTTTTTAGGACTCTGTGGAGGGTGGTGAGATTCGACCGTGAACTTTCAAAATTTTTTTCAACTGTCTATTCGAATTTTTGTTAACATGCTATCTACTTCTTAAATGTTTCGTACTTTCGTACGTTTATGTGTATAAATATTTCATTGTTTAAAAATTTTCCAATTTATTCTGATATTTTTAAATACCTACTTTAAAATTTTCAATCATTAGAAATATTTCATTTTTTTAAATTTCTTAAATTAAACTTTTATAATAGAAATGGTCTCATCATACAGGAAAACTACGAAAAAAAATACAATTCTTCTTTTGAGAAGTCAAACTATCGGAGGTTTCGCCCAGGAACTAGGAAGGGTCCGCTGAGCGTAAACATTTTGCTCTCCTCCTCCCCTCGACGAGTTTGCCTGGTGATGAGTCTTTAGCCTATTTTGAGGTATTAATTGCGGGTATTTTAGCTACCAATGTTCCTTCCTTGCAGTACGATATTTTTTTTACAGTTTACGAAAACGGGGAAAAGAAAAAACTTTATTTTCTAGGTATGCCTACTACAATTTTTTTTTTAGCTGGTGAGAGAAAGAGGGACTTGCTTGTACCATCACAATTTCAGTTTTTTTTTTGTTTGTTTGTTTTTTTGCGCTTGAATTTTTAAGACTGGTTTCCATGTACGTACTACGTACCCACTACTTATGTACGCCAAAACCTGCCTAATATAGTCGAGAGCTCGAGACATTCGTATGAAAATATACATACTGGCCTGAGTTCAAGAAAGTATTTTTGACGGTAACGTCATAAGTTACTGGAAAGATTTTTCTTAAATTCAACACTCATTCTTCAATAATGCTTACCTTGTTACCGTAGTAGCGTTAAAACTCACCACCCTCCATAAAGTCCTGAAAACAAGGCTACGTAGAAATCTCACCTCTTCCCTTCCACTATGACGTCATTTGTTTTTATCATTGTAATCAGTAGGCCATTATTTTATTATCCTTTTTTTTTCTGTCGACTTTTGCCTATTCTTTTCTTACTTACGTAATACATTAATCGTACTTTTTAAAAAATTAATTATTTTCCGATCGAATATCGCGTATTTTATAAATTTCTCACCTTTTGACTTTGTAACGTTTTTAATACTTTTTATACAGTGATGATAATATGAATTAGCTTGTCAAAACGTAAGTAAACGAATTCGAATTAATTAATCAAGATTTCACTGTCTTGTGGTATCGTTAAATGTTCCTTATGAATTTATTCAACGACTCTGTCACCACATCATTCATGCCAAATGTTCCCGTTAATAAAGACATTTACTTTCACTCGTTATTGAAGACTTGCGTCAATAATAATCCTCCTTCGCTGAACGATTCACCTGCTGAATTCGACTATAGTTCGAATTTATATCCTATAAGGCTGATTAAAAATTTACAAGCTCTTAGGAAAGAGTCGAGATTCTGTGATGTCAAGATATCAGTTCAAAATGAAATATTCCACGTATGTATCATCTTCGAATTTTTTAGCTTCGAGAACGATATGGTATATGATTTTGAAATTTTATAGGCCCATCGGGCAGTATTATCCGCCAGTAGTCCGTATTTTTATGCAATGTTCAACAACGGATTAAAAGAAAACGGCAAAGATATCATAGAGCTGCATTCTTTATCATCTGAAATTTTTAATGGACTTATCGATTTTATTTATAGCGGTTGGTATACTATATATTGTGCATATACATACACTGTTCAGGTTAATACTCACTCGCGGCTTAATCCTGTTACTGATGCATGTTTTTTTTTCTATATTTCCAGGTAGTATACGAATCACCAGACACAATGCCCAAGAATTGATCGTCGCTGCCGATATGCTCCAGTTAACTGATTTGGTTGCTGGGTGCATTGATTTTTTCATTAAAGAGCTCGATATTACCAATGCTGTAGGAATATATAGGTATTTGCATATTAAATTACTCAAATTGTTGATACTGTCGAAGTGTTCTAATCATTTTTTTTGTATGTATAATAGATTAGCTGATATGCATAATTTCGCAAATTTAGCCAAATCAGCGTTAGAATTTATTCAGAATAATTTTCCTCTTATTTGTCAAGAAGAAGAATTTTTAGAATTACCAAAGAAATATATTTTAGAATTGTTATCCAGTGAATATTTACGCGTAGACAGTGAAGTTCAAGTAAGCCGAGTGTTGATATAATACTTTTTAACATTTTGTGAAAATATGCCTTATTTATGTGCATTTATGACTAGGTTTTTCAATCTGCGATTCGCTGGATACATCACAAAGTCGACGAACGCCGTTCGTTCGTTTTTGAAATTTTATATAACATACGACTGCCATTATTAGCAGAATCTTACGTCGAACAAGCGATTAATGATTGTGGGGATGGAAGTGTGAAATTGGCTCTGCGTTCTATCTGGAAAGATCTGTTCTTGAAAAAAGGAAACTTGTCACCTTTAATTGTTCAGCCGAGACTATGCGCCAAAAAAGATATTTTCGTTATTGGAGGCTCTAAAAGAGAAATGATCAGCACGTGGACCCGTTCTTCAGAATGCACGTTTGAAACTGTCGAAAAATTTGATACCTTTAAAAAGTAATCGTCACCTTCTTTCGGCTTCGGGCTTCGAATACACTTGAATATTTTCCAGATTATTTTATCTACGTATTTTATATATTTCTAGGTGCTGGAGTCGTGTATCTTCGATGGGTATTGGAAGAATATTACCTGGTGTAACGGCTTTGAATGGCAAAATATTTGTCGTAGGTGGTGAACAAGAGTCGCAGATTTTAGCCAACGGTGAATGTTATGATCCTGTGGCTGATACTTGGACTGCCATCGATAGCATGGTTGTACCTAGATGTGAATTTGGTTTAGCTGCCTTGCACGGATATTTGTATGCGATCGGTGGTTGGGTCGGTGATGACATTGGAGGATCAATCGAGAGGTAATATTGAATAAAATAATCATTTTATCTCGTTTTTTCCGAACTTTAACCATATTTCTTTTTAATTATTTTTTTTAGGTATAATCCTGTTCTGAATGAATGGAAACTATATGGAAATTTACCAGAACCTAGGTTCAGCATGGGTGTCGTCTCTTATGAAGGTTGCCGAACGAATACAATAGAAATTAGGTACTAAAAAATTTACGTTCGGCAGTACTTTGATGGAATTGGTTTTTTCAGGCTTAATATACATCGTCGGCGGCTGCACTCATAGTAATCGTCATCATTCTACTCTTCTGAGTTATAATCCAATTACGGGTGAATGGGATACATTAGCATCGATGTTGGTACCTCGAAGCCAAATGGGAGTTGCAATTTTGGATAACCATTTGTACGTTGTCGGAGGTACAAATAAGCACCACAACGTATTACATTCCGTTGAAAAGTACTCCTTTTACAAGGTATTATAAATTAATTTTTCATTATCGAAGTACATGTTTAGTTGGGTGGACCATCGGGAAAAACATACCTTGGATTCTAACCAAATTTAGTAGGGTTGTTGAGTGACTACTGGAAAGTATCCCCAAAAAATTGAGTCCTCTGGTCTAGATTTTGAGAAAAATTAACACCTGTAAATTTCGAGGAAACATATGATTTCATGTAAAATGATGGTTTAAAAGAAATCAAGAAATTCAAAACATCCCAGAATTTTGAAAATTTCAAGAGAATGGAAAATTCTGAAGTTGAAAAAGTGCATTGAAAATAATGAACTTGAAAATTTCAAAAAAAAAAAAAAAAAAAAAAAAAAAAAAAACAAAAAAAAAAAAAAAAAAAAAAAAAAAAAAAAAAAAA
>JAAOIU010170562.1:0-10261 GCA_018107765.1 Hypogeococcus pungens | reverse complement strand
AAAAAATGGAATCTGAAGAAGTTGTAATTTCAAAAAAATGAAATTTATAAGAAAACATACAAAATATGAAATTTTATAAATGAATAAAAAAAAATTTACGTCAATTTTTACCCCCACCAAATTTTGACTCATTTGAAAAACCAAAATCGCCCAAAATGAACGAATTTCGATGAAATTGAAAATTGGGTGAAAAGAATGTTCGTTTTTTTTTTAATTTGACAACGTTCCACCGAAGGTGAAAATTTAAAAAAATGAAAAGTCTTTCGACAAATGGACTGAAAAATGTAAAAATGATTTTTTTCCTCTGCCCTCTCTGAAACTCTATTCGCTAGTGGTTCAGTGTTTTAAGTTGAATTCAAGGTCATTCCATGGGTCGGAAAAATCTGAAAAAATTTTACTGTACTCCCTTGAGTGGCTCTACCTACGTGCCAAGTTGGAAAAAAATCGGCCAAACCTCGCTGAGATGAGATTTTTAGTATGAGAATCACGTATATGGGAGCCGCAGCTCTCGGGAGTTTGGTAAAAATTCCCTCATGCGCTCTGAAATCATCTTTACCGAAGACAAGTCTAGTGGAATGAAAATTTTGTCAAACTTTCCCCAAGAGTTAAAATCACACTGATAAAAATCCGAAGGTTCGTTTCTTTTCGGTGACCCATCGTAATATTTAGGTGTTTTTAGCTACATAGTACCTACGCTCTGTTTTCTTACTTAATATAAATTTTTTCATTAGAACAAGTGGTATAAAGTTCCACCCATGTCGGTTGGAAGATCGAGCCCAGCGGTCGCAGCGGTGGACGGATTACTCTACGTGATTGGTGGAGATCAAACTCACGAAGTGAACTTTTATCGCGCTCAAATTACAATTGCATCGGTAGAATTATTTGATCCGGTAGCAGGGGTGTGGAAAGACGGCCCTCAACTTCCCGATAGTAGAAGTGAAGCAGGTGCCGTAGTTGCGTAAAATTATCATTATTTTGAATGATTATTTAGGTATCTGTAGATTTTTTTTTTTTTCAAGTTATAAACAACGGATATTATACTTTTTATCAATTTTCGTGTTCACAAACGTTATGAAGATTTGAAAAATTGTACCATATTCATTCTTATATATTTTTCTCGACGAATTTCGATACGTTTTTTCAATTAATTTATCGATCGCTTTGTGATTAATCGATTACTATACGTGGCTTGTTTATCGACACTTGATCGCGGTTTATTAGAAAAAGTAAAAACTTAAATTAGAACATTGATTTCTTAGGGTTTTATAAATTTTTTAAATTCTAAAAAACCGGAACTATTTAAAATGACGGATATCACGTAATGGATGATGTTCCTATTTCTCCGCTTGTTCGTAATTGAACAATTTATTTATGTAAGATAATCTCTGTTAACGCGTTAACTTGTTTGCGCGATCGCTGAACTTATATAATATAACGCGCAAATCATTCAAATGTACCATTTGTAATATTTTCGTTTTCGCTTTGGTTGTGGCTAGTCATTTGTTCGGGTGAGTGTATAATTTCACGGTTGATCTTTTAATTAAGTATTTTTGTTACGTAAAACGACGTCACGTTTTTCATCAGTACTACAATTGTTAAGATTTTTACTTGTTTTTACTTTCTGTTATTGAATTCATTGTTTAAATCGTAAGTCTCAGTAATTACCTATAAATTTTTATCACGCCAGGTTTTATTTTTTATTCATTTTCTTAATTTTTACTTTCGATTATTTGCAGTTGAGAATGTTTTGCTGGAATAATCTCACTTTAGAGTATAAACCTACTTATATCAGGTTGATAATTAGCCCATGCGGGGTGGAATTATTCAATCTTATTTGCTTTTCTACATTCGTGTATGTTTTGATATTACTGTTGATATACATTCGATGGTCACCTAATACGTATCCGGGGTACGTGTCTCGAAGAAATGAAATGAAATCTAGGTAGTGTAGGTGGCATGAAAGTACGATTTTTAAAAACTGTCTGTTCTAGGGTGACTTCGCAAAAACGTCTATTTTATGGGCATGATGTTCGTTATTGTTTAGCATTGTCGCTATTTCTTGTACAATTAATAGAACTGGAAGAGTACACTTTGAGATATAACGACTTATGGTACATAAAACTGATGCCGATTGCTGCCATCGTATCGAACGTAACTTGCCAAATCTTCTATAGGAAATTAGAAGAATATAGTAATTTATACCACCTCATTGTCACAATAATCTACTGGTTTTCTTGCGGATTTAGCAAAGCTCTAATGTCGATCACGTTTTTAAATTTGGGTTTGAGTTTCAATCACGTTATATTCAGTACGTCTGTGGCGTCGACCATACTATGTTATTGGGCTGCGATAAGCGATTTTGTATCTTTACTCAAGGAGGTAAGTTTCTACTTCTACAAAAAAAAATTATTGTACCTGGCAAAACATTTCCCTATTTTTAATTTCCCTAGATACGTATCAACTTTCAGATGAAGAAAAAACTCTCTAAAATTACTGAGGTCAATGAAGAAATGAACGAGAGAGTATGCTACGCTTACAAACATCCGTTCAGCGGCTTTTACTCGAAAATAACCTTCTATTGGTTAACTTCAGTACTGCACTTGGGATACATATCAGCCTTGGAAACTTCGCACTTTGGAAAATTACCTGATGTGGAAAAGTCTAGCACTCAGTTTGAAAAATTAGATGAGATATTTCAGAAGGAAAAAGTACGTTTTTCAATTCAGATACCCAAAATATCAAATACGTACAAAATTCTAACAACTTATTGGGAAATTTCGAAAATATAAAAAATTTTGAAAATTGAAAAATTAAAAACTGATTTTTTCACCATCCTCTACAGAGTTCTAAAAACAGGGCTAGGTATGCTACCTATTTGTGTACAAAACTACATTGAATTTCCAATTTTCGCTGTACAGGTGAAAATAACCAAAAATGGACAGAGGGTGAATTTATGGAGGTGTTTCGTAAAAGGATACTGGAAAACTTTTACCTTCGGCGGGATTCTAAAATTATTTGGTGATTTGGCCGGTTTCATTCCACCATTGGGTATTTCAGTTGTAGTTCGTTATATTGAAATGATCCAAACTACCGAGAACGAAAATACTAACGAGGTAGGTTTCCATTTTTGTCCATCTGGCATTTTCACATTATTTTTACGTACCTAAGATCTTCAATTTTATTTCTAGTTTCGTTATATCAAATGGAATGAATTCATAAATAACGGTTACGTTATGGCTGTCGTAGTATTTGTGGCAATATTACTTCAAGGAACGTTGTCTCAAAATAGTACTCACATTATAAATGTTGAAGGCATCCGGCTCAAAAACGCTTTGCAAGTGGGTATTTCTACTTCTATCCTCGCTCGATCAAGTCTAAATACAAACTGGCTTTTGTATTTCTTTCAAATTTGCTTTAGGGATTGATATATAGAAAATTGTTGAAAATACGAAAAAATGAAATACAAGTTCAGGGTAACAATTGTGATAATATAGGATACTTGACGAATTTAATCACCGAAGATTCTTACAACGTAATGTCGTGTTTTTGGATAGGACACTACGTATGGGCCATTCCACTAAAGGTACAGATTTTTTGCCAATTGGAAATTGTCATAAATTTTCGTGTTTTCAATTTGTAAATATTTTAGATAGTGCTGTTGATATATTTACTATTTCAAGAAATCGGGATCAGTGCTGTCATTGGTTCAGTTGCTTGCATTATACTGATGTTGTTCTTGCAATTGATTATCGGCAAACGGATGTCTAAAAATTACAAACTAATTTCCGTGAGTTGCGAATTGAATTTTTTTCAACTTTCTGCCCTTCTTATATCCTAATGTATTTCGGTAGTCTTAGCTCTTGGTGATTTTCTCGTGGTTTTATTTAGGAGTGGAGTGATAAGAGATTGAGAAGAATTAACGAAGTACTGCAAGGTGTTCGTTTCATCAAATTATCCTGTTGGGAACATATCTTCACCGAAGAGATATCAAACTTGAGGAAAAACGAATTAAAATATCTAAATACAGATTCTATTCATTGGGCCAATATCAGTAAGTATTCAGCGGTGTTTTTATACTTACCTATCGTTTCTTATTCTCACGTGAAACCTTAAATCCAATGTATTATTTTAGCATTTTTGGCAAATACGTCTTCGATTATAATTGCGGTAGTTACCTTGGTTCTTCACCAAATTTTAGGAAAATCAGCGATAGCTTTAAGTTCACTATTTACAAGCTTGGCGTTATTCAATCAGCTGACTGTTCCTTTGTTCATATTCCCAGTTATGGTACCGATTATCATTTCTGCTGTGGTAAGTGAAGTGGAAATCAATCATGGTTCGTTGTTTAGGTTACCTGTCTTGATTTTTCTTGATTCAACTTTAACAGGTCAGCGTCAGAAGAATTGAAAATTTTCTTTCTCTACCGGAGATTAAATCTGATATCTGTTGTGAACGGGAGAAGAAAAGAAACAACTGTGAAAATCATATTCAAAATGAAAGCACCGATGAAGCTTTCAAAAAAGACGTAACCGATGATAATACGAGGCTACGTAAGATAACAGAAAACAGCGAAAACGAGGATGAAAACAAAATCAAACGAGATGACAACCTTTCTGACGAAAAACTGGTCCTGAAAATAAACAACGGTGTCTGGTATTGGGGTGATAATACCAAATGTTCACTAGAGATAGATGATTTGTCAATCTACGCAGGTAATTATTGTATGGTATCGCGGCGATACTGATGACAGCGAGTGAATAGTATTTAAAAAATAATTATCATCGTTTCTGCTTCAGTTTTTTTCAAGGCAAGTTGCATAGCCAGCAACTTATTTTTCACTTTTGTGTTCTTTAGCTTCTAAAAGTACCTACCTATCTGATGTCGTAAAATTATACATAGGTGTCCGGTAATCTATATTCTTCTAGATACTCTCAACATAGGCTCAAAAATGCAAGTTTCTTGAAAATTTTGATGACGTGTATTTTTAAAACAAATATTTTAATTTCGCGAAAATTAAATTTTTGCAAAGCCGAACTTTTTTTTAAAGTTGAATATTTTGAGCAAAATAGAAAATTGGATATGTAAAAATAGGATGTTTGAAAAATTTCAAGAATTTAAAAAAATTGAAACTTTTTTGAAATTACCATTTTTGAAAAAAAATTATAAAATCAGAAATTTTTTACACCTACGTACAACTATTTTGTAAGAAAGGAAATAGAAATAAAATTTAGTAGGTAAATTCAAAAAAACGAGAATTAAAAAAAATTGAAAATTATTACGAAAAAAAAACCTGAAAATTCTGAGGAAAGGAATTTCAAAGAAAGTGTAAATTGAATTAGTATTTAAAAAGTGAATATTAGAATTATAAATTTCAAAAAATTTTAAAATTTGAAAATTTTGGTAAAATGAAATCCTATCAAAATAGAGAATTTCAATAGATTCAAACATTTTTGATAAAATTAATTTTAAAAAAATGGATGTTTCGGAAAATTTTCGAATTTTTTCGGCTTTATTTTATAGGAAATCGTTAGCACACCCTACTACAACGGTCTATGACGTCTAACGGTCTAAGAGATGGACTGTCGTATCAACTATGAAGGTACCTACCAATTAATTTTCCCTGATCGGTAATTAAGACAGGAATTTATATTTATTTTCAGGTTCTTTAAATATCATTATTGGTAAAAAAGGAAGCGGCAAAACTTCATTTTTATGCGCATTGCTCGATGACATGGTCCAACATTCTGGTAAAATCAAATGGAAAAAGTTAGTAATGCTCGTAGATTACCCAAGTGTCATGTAGGTAACACCGACACTTATGTATTTCTAATCAACTTGTTTACTTTATATTTTGTACAGAAATTTGAAATTTGGATACGTTCCGCAAACTCCGTGGCTTCTTAACGACACGGTGAAAGAAAATATAACCTTCGGATATCCGTATCAAGAAAAACATTTTGCTAGAATAATACAGATGTGCGCCTTGAGTACCGATATCAATTTATTACCAAGTAATCAGCGCACCATTGTAGGTGATCGAGGAGTGGCATTATCTGGAGGACAAAAGCAAAGACTCATGATTGCCAGAATGCTGTACTCAAAACCAGACGTAGTATTATTGGTAATGAATTTAAAACTCGTACAAAACCAAATAAAATCGATGTAGGTATAACAAATGTAAAATTTCATAGGGTGAATTTTGTTATAATTAGGATGATCCCTTTTCATCTTTGGATACGAAAGTGAGCAATCATATATTTGAGAATTCCATAAAAAAATATCTCATCAAGCAAAATAAAACTGTGATCATGACAACAACACATAAGAAATTTCTACCCTTTGCCGATCAAGTAAGTATGCGTTTTTAGTTGCTGTATAAAAAATGTTTAACAAACACAAACAGCGCGTTTTCGCTTTTTTAGATCATCGTTATGGAAAATTGTAAACTGAAAATAGCTGGTACAGTGGCAAAAATAATGAAAGTTGCTTCAGAAGAAGTCCAAGGTTTAAACGAGCAAAATACCAAAAAATTATTAGCTCCTTGCTTGAGTATCGCCGAAGAAGAGAATTCACAGCGCAGTTCCAAAGTTTGTATTCGTATAACGGGTTGACTAAAATGCTGCATCGCTGGTTTACGAAATTTTAATTCATTATTGTTTGTACAAGGGTTCATTATTTGTTCCTTTGAAAAGAAGACGCAGTACACTTTCGGGTTCTCGATATTTTACTCACGATTTACCACTTCCGGTTGATGATTGTGAAGTCTCCAACACTACTCTATTACAGAAAAGAAAGCGGTGTAGAGCAGCCACCGTAACGGAATATCCGAATTCGCCTACATTACACAGAACCGTATTTAGAGTATCTTCGTTACAAACAAATCATACGCAACAGTACTTGAAAAAAAATAAAAAAAGAAACGAATTCGACGACGTTATTAATACGGTCACGAGGCATCAGTCGTCAGCGTCAGATTACGGCGTCGATTTTGAGGATTATAATGATCAATGTAAGTTGATCGATTCCCCCTGTAACCCTGTTTCAATTTTGTAAACTAAGGTTGTTATATACTTTCGTTCATATGCGTCACTGAACCTTCTCTGTTAAGTGGGCCAACAGATTTTTGTAAAATGAAGCCGAAAAAATTTTACTTTTTGTAAAACATTCAAAATTCATTATTTTTTTTTTATTTTCACAACTTTTTCAAAATTTTAAATTTTCTCAAAATTTCTATATTCACAAAATTATCAAGTCCCTCATAATTTTCAATTTTCTCGAAATTTTCTTCAAATTTTTCAGTTTTTTCAATGTTTTTAATTTTCTAAAAAAATTTAATTTGTTCAAAATTTTTAGTCTTTTTTTTCAATATTCATACTTGTTTTGGTTGAATTTTTTGTAAGCATATTTTTCTTTTTTTTAGCCTTGGACTCATCAAACGAATTGCATTCTGCATGGGATATGGTAAACTACGAAAAAAAGATGAATAATAATATGAAGAATTATAAAATTTATATCCAGTCTTGCGGAATATTCACTGCAATATTTTATTTCATTTTAACTTTCGGATGGCAAATTATGCGAATTTTGGCAGATTTTTGGCTCAGTTACGTTATCTTCTCTTTGAATCAAAAGTATTTTCAAGAACAGGTAAGTGCCTAGTTGCCTACATTGAACATTAATTTAGATATATTATTCGTATCAAACGTATAATAGGTATTCGTTCAATTTCGTTGCAGGAAATACAATGGAATTTGTATTTATATGTTATATTTTCGATCGTGGCCTTGACCTTATCCTTGTTTTCAACTGCCTTGGGTCAGTATGCCGGTTCAGTATCGAGAAAATTCCTTCATCAAAAGATGCTGACAAATATATTGAAATGTCCAGTTCAGTTTTTTGATAACACGTCATTTGGCCAAATAATAGATAGGTTTTCTACTGACGTCGAAATTATAGATAAAGTACGTAAATGGCTGTACTCAATCAGTACCTCGAAAGTTGAAATTATTCAATATGTAGCTTCTTTTCCTCAGAAATGGCATCAAACAGACGGGGAAAATTTTCAGTAACTTTTCTAATCAATTTAGGTCATGCGTCAAACATCGCACCATAAATTTTCTGTAATTTATTTACTTCAGCGGTGATGTCAACAGTAGGTACCTAAGAAATCTAAACATAAAAACCTCCGTTAACATGGATTATGAAATTATTTTTTTTCAGAAAACATGATGAAAATTTATATGCTTTCTTACTCATTATAAAAAAAAATCATTTTATTTTTAATTCTTTTTCTTAAACTAGGCCATTTTTTAAAGAATTTTTACTGCATGGACAAACTTGGTTTGAATGTAAACAGGGGATTTCTTGGGACCAAAACAACTTAATTAAGATTAGTAAAACACGACAGGCGTCACTGGACCTTCGTAGTAATGTGCCAAAGATTTCCTACAAATATCAATTTTTCCAAAACATTGAAGTTTTACAAAATTTTTAATTACTTTTTTAATTTTCTCAAAATTTGCAACTTTTTCAAAATTTCAAAACTTAAAAAATTTTTTCAACATTTTCTCAAAATTTTTAATTTTTTCAAAGTTTTAAATTTTTTTACAATTTCAATTTTTTTCAAAGTTCTAACTTTTGTCAAAGTTTTAAATTTCTTAATTTTTAATTTTTTGGAAATTTTTAATTTTCTTAAACTTTTAAATTTTTTTGCTATTTCAAATTTTTCTAAAGTTTTAAATTTTCTGAAAGTTATAATTTTCGCAAAATTTTAAATTTCTCCAAATTTCAAGTATTCTCAAAATTTCAAATTTTCTCAGAATTTCAAATTATCTTTTTTTCTTTTCAGAAAATATCAACGTCCACTCAACGACTGATTCAATTCCAATTATTATGCTTATCAGCTATATTGGTGAACTGTTTCATCACACCGTGGTTCATTATTTTAGTGATTCCGATAACTCTCATTTATTACATGGTTCAGAGATTTTATCGCTGTTCTTACAGGTATTTCTGTTACATTTCATTCATTTTTCTATTTAATTTATTTGAATGAAATTTAATCCCATGTCCTATCATCTATGAAACAGAGTATTCGCTAAAACCGTAGGAATTCGTTTTCACTTGAAAATATCTAAAGTCACTTCAAGCGTACCGACTGATACCCTTGTCAGCTTTTGTGTTCTTGAACAATTTTATGACGTTTTACATGTTATTAAAATTGCATACGCTGGATTTGAAAGGAAAATCGTAAATTGATAATGAAGCGTGAAGCGTTCAATGAACGGCGAAGGGCATTATTTTTGTACTTACTTACCATGAATGTCATGTATCAACTATCAAGATGAAATTAAAATAAACAAAGCAAATCAAAACAAGGATATTAAACCGAACTGTTGATATATAAAATTACCCCTCAAGTGTACCTACCTATTTATTATCAGCGTACTTCAATATCTCGAGTTATTCCTGTATACATTTATGTATAATTTACAGAGAACTTCAGCATTTAGAAAATTTCCTTCGTACACCGGTGATAAATCATTTCTCGGAAACTTTCAACGGTTTAGAAGTAATTAGAGCCCTTCACCAACAAGGCACTTTTTTGAGGACCTTATTCCAGATGAACGACAGACACACGAATGCATTTCTAATATTAAACTCATCGAACAGATGGCTTGGCATTATTTTGGTATAGTATTACCTACACGGTCAAGCTTACAAAAATTCCTTCTTAATTGCATAAAATTTGTTTTTTTTCTTCTCTAGGATTATTTGGGAGGCGTGATTGTATTTGCAGCAATGCTAGTGTCACTGATTAGTGTTACGATTAAACCCACTCTGAAGACGTCGTCATTTTTCGGTTTGGCTATCAATTACACATTACTTATTCCAATCTACTTGACGTGGGTTGTTAAATTCTTGGTGGATTTGGAAATTTACATGGGGGCTGTCGAACGAATTCAACAATACACCGAAATACCCATTGAGGATTATCTCGAAGATGGTGGGTATTATAGGATGGTTTGTTTTCACTTCTTTTCGAAAAGTTGGAGGGAGAATGGAAAGAAGTTGTCAAGCAACTTCAAAAGAACGTGGTGAAAATTTGAGGTACCGGACTCAATCCTAAAGGGGTCCAATCTTAAGTCAAAGGTCAAAATTTTCCAAAAAAAAGTAATGAAATAATTTCGAAATTTTTTTCGATTTTTTTTATGCAGTTGGTCTTGTTGTAGCCTCAGAAGGGTAAAAAAAGCTTTATACC
>JAAOIU010169266.1:0-11365 GCA_018107765.1 Hypogeococcus pungens | reverse complement strand
ATTTGCTACAGACATTATTCAAATTTAGCAATTTTTTAAAAAAAATCATGTAAAGTAGCAACAAACCATAATTCATGATGTCATGATAGTATAAAATATCCTGATAAATTCACGAGTTCGCATTTTTAGTTTTTTTCAACTCATTTTTGAGAATTTTTGGCAAATTTATGTGGTTTTTGCAATTTTTTTTCAAGTATCGAAAGTATCGATACTTCGGAAATAGTATCGATAGTATCGATACTTCGCCAAGTATCGATACTATCGATACATATCGAAATTTTTGACACCACTATTCTGGATATCACAAGCTGGTTTTCTTTTCCTGATTCTTGAACGTCAACTCTGTCTGTCTTTCGTTTTCGCCTTTTCGGTAAATTAAGTGTTTGTCTGTATGTTTGTTTATTCAATAAGACCTCAAACTGCACTTTCAATACGCGTTCGTGGGCTTGATTATTACAATTAACTGTTATTGTTAACCGATGTTGACTCGGGTCCCTTATTCTTTCTTCGTTATTAAAAAAGCTAAACCTTCCAGAATGCCTAAAAGGGTCAAACAGAAACAGAACAGTAAAAATTTTACGCTCATGCGAACCATGTGTAATGATCTTTTAGAAAAAGGCGTGCTTAAAGTGGCAGAGATAGGCAGCGTGATTGAATATTTGGTCGAATTGTAAGTTACCTATCCATATCCTATTGAAAGTACCTATGTACCGTAACAATATATCTTACCATGCAAACATATTTCTAATTTTTATATAACAGTCGTGAAGACTATTTAAATCAAAAACAAGAAGAAAAGAAAAACCAAAGCGGTGAAAATCGTAAAGATGAATGGGAGGACGTCGTCCAGTACTCGCAAGCGGCCACTCCAAAAAAAGATGCAACACCAGATTACCCTGATGACGCATCGAGTTCCAGTTCCACATCTACAACTACGGACGGTGATGAGGAGTACCTGAACTCATCTTTTTCTAAATTGATGTCGGATTTTCTGGACCCGGATGTTGAAAACCGTAAGTGTTGAATAATAAAGCTTGAGTGTTGTGCGAAGTACATATATAAAAATTTACTTTTTTGTAGGAAAGCTAACAGAGAATGAAATTATAGCAGTGGATAAGGATATCGAATTCTTTATTCAGAATGGCACTCATATGGAAAAAGTTGGTTTGTTGAAGTTACTGATTGAGAAAAATCCACAGTTCAATCAGTGTGTCTCCAAACGCCGTAAGAAGTGAATATAAATGCAGCATTCAATTTTGTATTTTTTTATATTTGCTGTTCTTAGTCATTTAAATATACTGCTCAATAATTCTTCATTCACATTATTCACACTCGATTCAACTTGAATTCGTCAATTTTTATTACAGTCTGCAACGTCTGCGAAATACACCGAAACAATGAGTAATCTGTCGATTGAGTGCGAATATTACCTCGAATGAGAGAAATTACCTTGTGGTGTTCAAATTCGATGAAAATAGAAGTATTTCGTAACATTAGTTGTAAGATGTTGTGAGCCAGAGAGCAAACTGCTTCGTCTGTGCCTTCTTTAGACGTGCTGGCTACTTCGGCGCTTAGGCTAATTTCACTACTGATCGGAGTACGTTTTCGTTTACCTTTTTTCTTCACTTGATCAACCTGTAGGTTGGAAAACTTATTGAAAATCAGCGATAAGGGAAATTATAATTTGGAATAAAATTCGGTAAACGCACCAAAACGGAAACGATTTGTTTTTTGCATTCGATACTTGAAACCATGAGAGGGACTAGTTCATCGGCGAATAACTCAATCGAACTGCAAGATCCGGCGATTGATAACCAGATGCTCAACGTGTGGTTAGCTTTCCTCTTTAGTTCTCTGTACAAAAAAATCGATATTTTTTATATAAAGAAATGGTACAAAAATCATCGGTTTGATTTCAGAAGCATGAAAATCGATAATTTGGAATTCTAGAACGAAAAATACTCACCTAAATGGCTGTGCAGTTTCACTAATTCGAGCTATGGGTGAAATACATTTCAAAGACAGAATACACAGTTTACAAATCAAAGTACCGTGCACGATTAAATTCCTCTTAGCGCTAAAAAAATCGCATCACGAATTAGAATTAATCCGGAGACAAAAAACTACCAAAACAGGGTGTAGTGTAAAACGCACCAAATAATCACAGCTTGCAATAGTTCGAAGGCACACAAATGCAAAAACGGTAAATTAGCTCCGATAGCGATGATATCATTAGTCAAAGTTTCATATTGAAGGGTAACTCAGGTAACTGATAAATTTCTGCAGATCAAATTCATCGTATCTCTGATATTAAACGATTTCCCTACTGAAAACTTGCATCTGCAATAGAAATCGCGTAATTAAACCTCATAAAGAGATACTTCGACGATCAGTTCAATGAGAATACTCACAAAAGCATAGACTGCATCATGGTTCATGGTAGAGAGTAAGAGTACGTTGCAACTTCTGCGTAAACCAAAGTATCTCATCGTTGGATTAGCTTGATACTCGGGCTTCAGCTCTAGAAAATCATCAAACGTCGTTTCGTTCGGGTTTTCTGAAATTATCTGCGCAGAATAATAGAAACATTGAAGACCAAACTGTAATCAACGATAATTTTCAGAATAAAAAGTTCACGTACCTTCGTTTGTTTAACATCTGCGTAAAATTGATCGAGTAATTTATGATAATTTGAAATACAAGCGCTGAACTGAGACATCCATCTTTCTTTGTAATTAATTCCTTGCTGACCGGCGATACCGCAAGAATGAAGGTGAACTAAGCAACGAGCAGCTGGCTTGATCACTTGGTCGTATTCGCAGTAATTCTTCAACGTGAACAAGATGTACTTGTACAGCTGAGTCTTGAGGAAAGAAAATACACCAGCGTTACAAAAACTGAGGGGGAAAAACACGCAAATTTTATGAATCGGCGATACTCACTCGGAACGGACTACACAACGAAGAATACCCGTCGAGAAGAGATCGCAAACAGATCAACATGAGTACAACGGTATAAAACAAAATCACATCAAAGTTGAAATAAACAACGAAATTCCGAGAAAAAAATAACTGATCAGCGGTTACCTACACTTTTAGCCGTACTCGAAGAGCTATTCAAACGTTCGACGATCCTCGGGATCATAACAGCGTTGATTTGTTTCTTCAAGTCTTGTTTACCGACAGACCTGATGATTAAATTATCTGAAAAAAAAATAACCGGTTACGATAATCGAATACTGAACTGTAAGGAACTCTCCGAAATGAATAACTCACTCAGGATTCTCAATTCCGCATTGATATTCTGAGCTGACCATTTGGGTACAGTGCTGCATCTATAGGATGGCATTCGACGTAAACACATCATTGGAACACTGCTTCGAACACTTTCCCAGTACCTACTTGCAAAGCTCTGGCGCCTGGCGCGTGGCGCGATCACCGAGCGGGTTATGTAGAGCCGAATTGATCGACGAAACGAGTTCTTGTACACTTGCACTGCAGTATCCTAATAAGTTGAACGAATTTTATGAAAATTAATGCGAATAAAATTGGATTAGAGAACCATGGGAAAATACTTACAGCGAAGTTTAGAAGCTAGCTGTTTGTTTTTTACTTTCCGAACAACGCGTAGCGTTGTATAGGAAAGTATTGTATTCGGTCGATTTTGCAATTTCCAGAAGTGGGTTAAATTTTGAGTTTTTGTTTCAGCTTGATGTACCGTGGGTGTGTACGTATGTACGTACGTATGTACGTACGTATATGTACGTACGTATGTATGTGCACGAAATTTGTGAACGCGATAAAAGATGATCTAATTGAGGTACGCAGTTGAGATTTTCACTACAGGTGTGATCTGACCCAAGGATGTTATAATAAGAATTCCAGCGTATTTGGTGTGAAAGAAAAAAATTTACGAGCATTTTAATCGTCCCGCGGTGACCAAGCAAAGTTTTGTAAGGGACTAGGATAGTCGGACAACGGTAACCAGTTCGCAGCGAGGGGTGGTGATATTTCGTTCCAAGCGAACACATTACGTTTTGTGAGGGTGGATGCTGGAAGTGCGGTGGTTTGATTGTACAGTGTAGCCATGTTTGAGAGAGAAAAGTAATGATTTTTTGATTTTTGTTTTCGTGAGTTCGGAAAGTAGATATGTGATGCTGTGCATCACCGTTTATTTTTCGCTTTTTCTGAACTTAGAATTTTTTTACAGTCGTATCTTTTAGCGGTCTTCCGCTTTAGCGGATGTTTTGAAGCCGGTTGGTACATTCCAGCAACGGAAATGATGAGAGTACCTCAATTCATCTTTTTCCAAATTGATATCGGATTTCCTAAACCCTGATGTTGAAAACAGTAAGATTTAAATTATAAAGCTTGACTGTGCTGAGTACATCTTTGCACAAACAGTTCGTAATGATTATAAAAATTTACTTTTTTTTGTAGGAAAACTAACAGATGATGAAATCGAAGCTGTAAACGTAGATATCGAGCTAGTTATTCAAAATGGAACTACTTTCGATAAAATGGTTTTGTTGAAGTTATTGACAAAGGAGAATCCGCGATTTAATGAGTGTGTCTCGGATAAGTCTAAGCGCCGAAAGAAGTGACATTCCTTATAAAAAATAAAAAATTTTGAAACTCAACTTTATTGATGAAAAATTATGAGGAAACTACCTTATCTAAGGACCTATAGCTACGCTTTATGGCATACCTACAATATGGCTTACCTACAATTTGAGGTACCTACAGAATAGCATGATTTGGAAACTGCTCTTGAAAAAACAATTACGTACGAAATGAGCTACCTATGATGTGAGACACTCATACCTCATACCTACGATTTGAGTTACCTACAATATGGTTGCACACCTTTATGATCACCCGCTTTATTACACTAGTTGGATAATCTATTATTATTGTTTCATTTCTATTTTTTTGAAATACAGCATTTCTATTTTTTTTTATTCCTTTCGCGTATCATTGCTGTTCTTAGTCACTTGAATATACACTGCTCCTAACACAACACAAATGCTTACTGCGTACTTGAGAGATTCATCGAATTCGAATAATTACGTACGTAGATTTGAAAATAAAAATCGTAATCATGTAGGTAACCTGTTTATTAATTACATTATACGATGTTTTTTATCAATGAAAATGAAACATAGAAAAAAGAAAAAGGTAATAAGATAAATTTACAAAGTTATTACACATACTCATCATACAGGATTATATTGATGTGATAACGTACGAAATTTAATAAAAATACCGTTAAGAATAACTTAATTCTAATAATTCACATTTACAAAACGAAAATACGCAGTTCTGCCTTTCGACTAGCGACTGTACTTACTCGACAAAGACGTTTCAACTTAAAATAATTTTGTTTCCAAACATTACTTTCAAGTATATCACAAATGGTTAGAATAGTATTGAACTAAACACACTGGAAGAGAATACTGTGTCTACCAACGTAGAATTTTCCAAACATTTCAATGCTTATCACCGTCTAAGATTCCGGATAATTCGAGGTTCATTTTCTCGTGACGGTTCTTATTTCCAGTGCCACTTTTCTTTTCAACTGTTTTGAAGCCGGTTGGTAAATTCGGATTATTTGGAGATGAAAGTTGTTTTGGGAATTGTTCAATAGAACTTTTTCCTCCGTACATTAATTCTGGGTGTTCGTTCAGTGTATCGGTTAATGCTGCCAATAGGATATCTAAACGAGAAAAGAAAAGAGATGTTAGCATATTGAACCAGTGTAGGGATTTTAGAAGGTAAATTCGGATAAACGGCACGTTGATAGGTACCTAAGACTTTACGTTCGATGTTTCGTGAGATATGACCTTCTTCTACCTGCGCTTCTAAGAACGATGTGAACTGTTTCAACGATTCTTGGGCTTCGAAACCGTCTAAACAAATTACAAAATGTAGCCGAATACGATAGATACCTAGGTAAAAAGTTAACTTCGTTGCAGACTTACTCATCGAAAAAGATTGATAGAATAGCACCTTGGCTAGCTCGTAAATAACACCTTCCATCGACGATTCTGAAAACAAACTTTCAAACCCTTGTAACTTTTCTGCCAAGTTTTTATAATCTTTTTCAGAAAAACGGAATTGTACACCGTCATCGATATAATTCTCTGGAGCTTCGATTTCATCTCTACCGTATCGGTAACCTAATTGCGAATTAAGACGATGAAAAATCAATATTCAATTCATCTTCGAAGTAGATACCTATAAAGCTCCGGTTAGGAAATTATAAAAAGACATCTTACGAGCTGTATTCTGATTCTCGAAATTATCTTCGTTGTAAGCTTTTTTCAAAAATTTATTTTGAATTAATTGTTGAATATCTCTTAAATCGGAGAGCGCTTGGTTCATGTCGACTCTATTCTTTGAATTTTCGTACACCTCCGCATAACGTCGCTGATCCTATATAAAGTAAATAAACAAATTCAATTTTTAGTTCGTCGTAATTTGAATAGGTACTGTAAAGTGTTACAGGTGTTGGCGTACATTTTAATTATATTAATCCGTTTTAAATTTTCTAATTGTGTTTGATAATTAAACTTAATTATTTTTTAACGTTGTGACACAGCCAATTACGAAACAAGATGCGTGATACGTTTTTAGCATTTTATTATTAACGGCGTAGTCAAGGGAGTAAGTTCATTAAAAAAAATTCTGTTTTTTATTTTTTTCTCTAGCTTGGCTCGAATTTAAAAATCCGTTCCAACGAGATAGACGCAGACCGTTCACTTTGGAGTGAGATTTAAAGGGGGTAAAAACTTTTAAAAATAGGTTAGTTACATTATTACACTCGCGAAATAGGGGAAACAGTGTTTCGCGAAAGGGCAAACCTAATTAAATGGAAACAACACGTGTTCCCAGAAGATTACGAAAATTGAAAGTTTATATAGTTGGTGTGTTCGTGGCAGCTTTTTCAAAGTTTCTCTTTTTGATTCGTAATATCAATAGTTTGAACGTATGAATATGAAATTGTAAAATCAACATGAAAGTCATAAAGACGGAATATTTTATTGAAACAACCTGCACGCGTTACGGGTTACCGTGTGCATATTTGATAACTTCTTTTGAGAAAATGGCAGCAGTGTTGCCAACCGGAATTTTCAAAAAATAGATCCAACTTTAAAAAATCACTAGAAATCCTACATCCTAGGCCATTTTTCATTTTTCCGGGGATCCGGAGCCGGAGGGAGGGAGGCCTCCCTCATTCGGGCAATTTTTTGGAGCCGGAGCCGAAGGGACCGGACCCTTCCACTTCGGATCCCTACATTTTTTCAAACAAAAAATCGACGTGAGACGGTGAGAGCAAAAAAACGAGAATTTGAAAAAAAAAATCAAAATTTTTCATTTGAAATCAGGAAAAAAACGGGCCTTAGAAACCATTAAAAATTTTGGTACTTTTGATTTAAAATTGCGAAAAAACTCTAGTAGCAAATCACTATTTGTTTGATTGTAAGTGAGTTGTGAAGTAGGTGAAATATGAATATCACTAGTACTTATAGTGATAAATCACAAAGGTTGGCAACATTGAATAGCAGTTCGTGAATCGTGATTCCAACATTTTTTCCTTCTAAGTGGTATCGGTATGTTTTCGACTTTAATTTCAAAAAATTACATTGTAGATGTTGAAAAATACTTCTAGAGTGATTGGGAACTTAACTATGGACTATCGAATTAGTAGAAAAGAAATATTCGCGTGCTAGAATGTGAGATTCGAAACCGCTTCAGACATACCTAGGCTGCTGTAAGATCTCTCGGCAATATCGAAGGGTAAGTAATGAACATTGTACACTCGAAGAGTAATTTTTCGTTACTTCTATAAATCGTATTCAATTTACTTTACCTGTTTCTTCTCTCTTATTTCATTTTCCTTCAATGTATTCAAAATGAATTTGATTTCTTGCAAATAAGCTATGGCTTCGTCTCGATCCATCTGTATTTTCACGTAAGAAAAATTTTAACCTTAGTGTTTTTCTATTTGATGTAGAATAATGGATTTCAGTTCAAGTGAAAAGGATTCTACGTACAATTCCGAGACGTAAATAGTTTTCTATGGCCATTGTTACCGTTCTTTCATCTCCGGTTTGATAAATGTAATCAGCCATTTCCACTGGTGAGTACCTGACGACGTTTTTCAGTTTGAATTGGTTCAACTGTAAATACAAACGGAAGCAATTTCAATATTGTTAATTATACTAGATACGTGAGCTATAAAAATAACTATGAATTGGATAGTTTGATGAAACTCGATATAAATTATAGCCAACGCTGTAGATAGGTGTACAGCTACGGTATTCGATTCGTTTGCGGGTTTTTAACCTCTCAGCATAGATATCGACAGCTACATGGGAATAACGGTTTGCACGTAATTTAGGTTGTTTTTCAGGAAATAAATGAAGGGTTGTCGACATCTATTAGGTTTTCTTTTCGAGGAAGTGTTGATCATTTGGTCGTGCGTTGAAAGCAGCAGGTGTTTTTTTTACGATAATTTGTACAAGTTGAAGTGAAAGCAATACATCTTGTTTCGAGATAAGAGTATCCTAAAGTCAATGTACCCCAGCATGAAGAAGAATATGAAACTAAAGAGACACGATTTAGAAGAACGATAGAGTACACATAAGCCGCTAGTTTGTAAAGTTTTAATAAAGCACGAGAGAAAAGAAAAACACTCGAGGAACGCGTTGCCGTTGGGTAAAAATACGAATGAAAAATATCACGAAAATAATCCGGTTAATTTTCGTCTTTCTCGAAGCAAGATTTTTTCATCGTGTTAGTTTTCGAAAAGAAAGCGAATTAAGAGAAATATTATTCACGTTGTGCTCGGCGTAAAATTAAAGGAAATCCACCGGCGAATATCTTTTATATAGGTAAGCTTAGTAGGATATTTAATCCGGTCGACAATAATAAGCCTGCTCAACGTAGAGCTTCTCTTTCAATTACATCCCGTCAAAGTGAACCATTTCGAGTGTAAAATTAAAATAGGAAGAATTGAAGTAAACTGTAGATACAATTGCTAGGCCGGAGGAGTTGGAATGAAAACTCGGTGCGAGAAAGAATTTTTTTTACCAACCAAATTATTAGTAGCGGCGTTCTCTGCGTTCAAGTGCTTTTGCTTGACGGGTGCCATTTTCTTTTGAAAGTTATCTCGTATTTGTGGTTGAACATTGTCTTGCAACCACTTTTGATTGCTTTTGGGAGCAGTTTCGATTTCGGTGAAGACTTGTGTTTTCGGTTTCGCCGATTCTGAATCTTGCTTCGAATCGATTTTTTGCTGAACTCGTTCCATTAACTCGCCGTTTTTGTTTACTGCCACAAAAGAGAAAAAAAACCTCCATGAATTGATCATAAATTGCGAATTTTATACTTTATGGTTGACTCGAACCGAGTCCAAATGCATTTTCTAGCGTTTGTTTAGTACGTTTTTGAATCGAACATCTGAAAACGTCAGCTAAACCACCCACACGAGTATTTAGAAATATAATGGTAGGGTTTTTTTCGATTTGGTCGAGAAAAAGAAATACTTACTTTGTTCGCTGACTTCCATATGCTGTTCTTTTTTACCGTTTATATTTGTGCCGGTGAATTTTTGAGATTTTGAAGCCGATAGAGAAATTCCATCTGGAAAATCAAAGTATTCGTTTAATTAGGGTGGGTATTTTACAATCGCGTTTCTTTTTTTACCAGATCGAATCTTTGTCGCACAAAGGGAAATAATCGAGCGTTTTTACAACGTTTAAATGACGATTTTTTGCATTATTATTTTTAAAAGTGATCCTACGTCAGCGTCATACCGCGAGTGGTTATTGAATTTAGGTCAACAAGTTTCAATTTCAAAGGGTTTGTCGTCATTATGTGCGGTTGATTTGGCGCGTTTTTTTTTCGTTTGTCTCTTTTCTGCTGTAGTTTGCACGAATGAGGTTCTTGTGAAAGAGAGATAGATGATTATGGAAGAATTTATTTTAAAAACGCTTACCCGATGATTTTAAATTTTTCAGTTCGCGTACGTCTTCATCTTCCAGCTGTAACATGAAGCATTTATTTTATGAGAGTATTTGTAAAGGATTTATTGTAATGGAGAAGCTATACCTTAGATACGAGAACGTAGGTAGATTAATGTTTTATTACCGTTACCTACACCTTTTAAGTTTGGCGACAATAATAGAGGTAAACGAGAGAGCGATAATTTTATTGGCTGGTAGTTGCGCACCCATTAATCTGTTCTTTTTTGTCTCCCTTTCCCTTGTTCCCCTCTTCATCAAAAAGGTACGTAGGTTGATAGAGGTATATGAGAATACTACGTAAGATGGTTTAGGTATAGGCTAAGTAACTTAACGAGAAGACACTTGGAGAATTTTAAAACGTTTGGTTCTCTTTTTTGTAACACAGTAACCCATTATATATAGGTTAGTACGTGGCATTTGTTGGCCGCAGAGACGTTTTTATAAAAGGTTTTATGAGGTCTCGCTGCCGATATCGGATGTACGTAGGTTCGTGTCCATTTAACCAATATTTTAAGTGTATGAGAAGATAATCGGTGCCTGAAAATCCTTAAAATAGGACTTGATGTACTTGAAGTTCACCTGTATGTGAGAGACCTTATCTGAATGACCTTTAAGGTCAATTGTGAAATTTCCTTTCGGCGGAATGACGTAACTAAGCCTTATTCAAAATCACTGCATTTGAATTAGAATTTAAAAATTACTTTGAGATGGCTGAAAAAAAATAAAAATGCCGAAAAACATTTTAAAAAGACTTCTATGGTAATTAATGATTATTTTCTTCTTTGAAAATTTTTTTGAATAAAAATTTTGTATTTTGAACAAAATGTGATTTTTTTTGAGAGGGGGGGGGCTAATGCCCTCCCAAAAATCACGGTCTATCTCCGCCTATGTTGTTGAGTCACGTAGCACTGTCTAGCCGAAACTCCGATGGATGGTGAGTTTTTCAGTTTTTGGACTTGGTCGGTTTTTTTTTCAACTAGAGTATTTTTTGGCAGGAATTAAATTTTTCGTCGTGTTTTTTCGGTTCTCCAAAAAAAGTTAAAAATTTTCTCAAGTATTGAAAAAAAAATCAAAATTTTTCCAAGTAGGTAAGAACTGAAAAAACAAGTTGAAAATTTTCCAAGTACAAAAAAAAATGTTGAAAATTTTCCAAGTATAAAAAAATGTTGAAAATTTTCTCAAGTAAGTAAGTACTTATTAAAAAAAAAAATTAAAATTTTCCAAGTAAGTATAGATAAAAAGTTGAAAATTTTCTCAAGTAAGTATTATCAAAATTTTTTCAAAGTAAGTATTGAAAAAAAAATCAAAATTTTCTCAAGTGAGTAGGTATTAAAA
>JAAOIU010169189.1:0-15524 GCA_018107765.1 Hypogeococcus pungens | reverse complement strand
TTCACGAGAAAACTCCAACTCATATCTACGTTTGTGGATGCCCTGTTTGCAAGGCTGAAGTTCTGACTACAAATCCGAAATCTCCGAAGATCACAACTTCGACAATCACACAGACTATGCGAAGAAAAAAAAAAGTCAACTCACTTTAGCTTGAATCTTGTGAGCATTTTCCTTGGTAATGACTTTTTCGATAGCTGCGGGAACGAAAATATCGCATGGTTCGTACATCAGATTTTCTCCAGTGTACGGTTCGGCTCCGGGAAAACCGACGATAGAACCGGTGGAAATATGATGGTCTTCCAATTGCTACAATCAAAGTTGAACTGATTTTTCTGATGGAAATCTGATTAATAATAGTTTCGAGGCTCACCTTAGGATCAATACCTTCGGAATTATAGATACTTCCGTCTCGTTCGATAATTCCAATACATACAGCTCCGGCACGATGTAAATAACGCATCGTGTGTAATCCTACGTTACCAAATCCCTAAGCAAGGAAAAAGCCAAAATTATGATTACGTACATCTACGTCGATTGGATGTTGTTAGAAGGCAACTAACTTGCAAGATGAATGTTTTACCACCCCATCCGGGTGTCGTGCCGATCATACTCATGTAATTGGCTTCCATGATGAAATTTTCCAATCCGTGAAAAACACCACGACCTGTGGCCGAAATACGTCCGTGAATTCCGCCTTGATTGATTGGTTTACCCGTTACGCAAGCGTGGGCGTTTATATCCAAATGACCTGAAATACGTAAATAAATAAATCAATCGGCATTTTGCAATTTAACCTCGTGTCGCGAACACGATAAGTTACGGGAATCTAATCGTAAAATATACAGTTCATCATGCCACTGCATAGAAAACATAGCTCCTATTAGGTAATTCCGTACGTAGGTAATTTTCTTATTAATTTATCGATAACGAATATCCAATTATCCATCAATAATGTTTCTATAAAAGCTCAATACGAATAAACTCTCGTGGAGAATACACCTAACGAGAGGCCGAGTAGAAATTTCAAGTAGCAAGTGGCAAATAAAATGCGAAATCATTATGGCAACGAAACGACGCATATTGAGAAACCGTGTGAGTACTGAGATAAGTACCATTTTCAGAAATTAACTATAGTGAGCCGATAAGATGATATTTTTAGCAACGTGATCGTTAATCAAGTATACCTATGGTTTTAGCGTAGGTGTCCGCAATCCACGACATTTCCCTTTCTCCTGTACCCATATCGGGAGCTGGTACATCTACTCCGGGTCCTAGAACAGAAAATAAATACTCCACTTCATTAAAATCTGAAAACTTCGAACGAATAGGATAGGTACGATTAATATATGTAGATAAATGGAAAAGTAAACAAATACGAAGTTCATTTCTTTTCACAAGAATTCGACTGATGAATGTTTATAGGGCTTACGTTCAGTAGATACCTTTATTAGAGATACGGTTTATCTAAGTCGATCGTTTGAAAAAAATATATACACACATCGAAAATATATAATATAATCTTTGCATAAATTTCTGTTGCAACCGTCGAGTTGAATCACGTGCTTGGTACCACTTTTAGTAAATCGACGGCATTCGGAATCGTCATAAATCACGCGTACACGCTCGTAGGAGCTTTGGATAAGATACCAGCAGAATTATCGTATAACAAGTAGTCACAGTTGAGATCTAATTTGCGATTTTTTTCTCAAGTTCAATTTGAACGTTATCTTTAACAATTAATTACAAATTGAAACGATTACGCTAGGTACTCGAGTACGAAAGTAGAAGATTTTTTTACATGATGTAAAAATTATTCAGTTTTCAAATGCTGATTTTTTTCACTCAGATTTTTTTTCCAATATCTCCTTAGAGATAAAAAGGACTCTTAAGTTTATTTTCGTTGATAATTTCAACACATTTTGNAATTTAGGGAGAATGTTTTTCAAAAAGGATAATAACTTTGACCTAAAAATTAGGCCGGAAATTCGTTAATAAAAACAATTTTTCAAGTAAGATAATAAAAACGGTAAAGATTTGTTGCCGGTCTCTGGGAATACTACAAACGTTCTTAATTTAAATCAATTCACGTCCCACCCGAACCCGTACCTTATGAATATTTCTAAAGTTCGGAGGAGAAAGAAGAATTTCGGATGATTCAAAATCAACGTAAACTCTAGCAAATTTAAGCCACCTTCGAGGCGTCAAAACAAAACAAGAAATTCAACCTACGTACGCGACTTTTGTTTCACCCGGAAGTGGAGTTAGAAAAAAATCGTGGTATCTTCATACGTCTCATTAAGAAGATTAGAAGTAAGCATTCTACATTGATATTGTGATGAACGAATAAAAGAAATCAGATGATAATGACCTTAACAATGCGTTACTTTAACATGGACTGAAATCGATTACAATTAAAGATAACCTTGTAGCCCTTTAACTATCGGAAACGGAGAATTCAAATTCGTAAGTGAGAATTTTTTCATCTATCAACCAAAGCAGAACATGTAATATAAAAGAAACCTCGTATACGAACACGTTTGCCATGGTGACCTTACTCGAGCGTAATTATTATGATTTTACGTAGAACAAAAAAACATATGGGTTCGAGTTAGGAATAATTATGTCATGCGTAGTTATTACAGTGAGACGACGTTTAGCAGTCGGTGAAACTTTAACCGAAATTTTTTACACGTAACGAATTTCTAAAATTACACGAGCGAAATGTAAACAAAAAACAAAAAGGGTAATTATGAAAACGAAAAAATTAAGATTAATTTCTATCGATAATGGGTTGACTGGGGCAATGTGTCTGGAAATTTTGTGAACCGGCTACATGAAATGGGATATTAGTGATTAGATTAGTATTACAAAGCGATAATTCGTTTAATGAACGAATTGTGAATAGATACGAATTCAACTATTCTACACAATAAAATTCGATGCAAATTTAATAATTTCTTTGCCGCAATTCTCATCAATTTACTTACCAATAAATCCCTTTTTTGCCAACTCCAACGTAAATCGCCGGGTTATCCTCTCAAGTTCAGTTTCGCTATAATTTTTGGGGTTTATTTTTACACCTGCTTTGGCTCCACCGAACGGTACATCGACACAAGCGCACTTGAACGTCATTAACGCTGACAAGGCTTTTACCTCATCCCTCGACACATCTTCAGAAAATCTAATACCTAAACGTAAACAAACATAATTACTTTTCTTACAAAACTGAATATCTAAAGAGAATAAATAAGACAATATTTTTACCTCCTTTGCAAGGTGTTCGGTGAGTACTATGCTGAGCTCTGTAGCCAGTAACCATCTCATAATCTCCACTATCCCTTCGGACCGGGAAACTAATTTCGATAATGTGATCACAAGGCTGCATTATGCTCAGAATACCTTTTACTTTCTTCCTCTTATCTTCTACCGACATCTTGGTCTTGATATCTTCGACAAGTTTGTCAGCTGCAATCTGGCAAGCGCGATGGAAGAAGTATTCAACCATATCGAAAAACTTGGGGTTCTGGGCAGTGGGAATGTCTGCGAAGCGTTCCGGCATCTCGTGCAAATCACGTTTCTGTTGAACTTGAGCTAGGGCTGGCAGAATTTTGGAAATTCCGTTCACGTCTAGGCCAGCTTTCACCAGCGTTCTCAGCTTTGAAGTATACTTGACGGACAGCATCTTGATGGGTGTTTTGAGCGTATAAGGCGATTGTACACGAATTTAAGAAATATCCGAAGAAAATATACACTTTCTACATTAATTCTTACGCGATGTCTATTACAATTCAACGTTTTATTATACACTTTGTACAGAATATGAGAATGGTGCGTCGCGAGAAAAGCGTAACTTGAACTGATACCGAGCAGATCTTCTAATGTGTTAGTAAAATTTCATGCACAAAAATTTTTCAACTTTGAAATGCTCTTTTCACGCAGTGTTGTTGGATTTTGTTTTTAATTACTTTTGAAATTTCGAGTTGAAACTCATTTTCAAATAGTGATGAGGTAACACTGATTACAGTCACTCCTTAAAAATTGGCCCGAGAAAAAAGACCGGAAATGATTTTTTTCGATGCATAAAATATGCAATTTAGTAATTTTATCGAGAACGAAGGTCAATATTTAGTATTTTAATAGAATCTTCAATTGTATGATTAATGATTTTGCGCCACCAAATAGATGTTTGAAGCGCCGTTATGCAATAAAATAGTTTTTTCATAACTGTCGAAGGTGTCCAGATGAATACAAACGCCCAAAATGAAATTTACTCCCATGAATTCCATGATAACAAATTGCCTTGTGTTATCAGAATGTAATCATTAAAATTTTATTAGTTGGTTAATAATTTATGTCAAATAATTACTTCAAATTAGTTTTACATGAAATATGATTTTATTTGGTGTCGCCAATATGGAGAATAAAACGCCAATAGCCAACTCCAAAGATAAATAACAGAGGTGAAGATAGCGGTGAGATGTCAAAATCTAGCAATGTAGGTTCGTATGTAACTATGCCATCCGTTCATGGCAGACCTAACATCCCAACAGGGGCTAAAAATCGTATCGGGTATCATCAGCGAAACCTTAGTTTAGACTTCAGGTTGGTAGTTATTATTAAAAGTGTAACAGATGAAATGTACTGTGTTACATAACCTTGCGAATTTTCAGATCTATGGGTATCCTTTTACCTCCGGTATCTCAAATTACTACAAAGATAGCATCACATCAACGTAATCGAAGCTTAGATTCTGCTTTACAACGTATTCCTGAGGTTGACGTTACACCAAGTCCGGAGTATGAGAACGCGCCGGCTACTCAACCAATATTGGAAAGTGAAGATAAGTTTAAGACTCAAAATAAAGAAGATTTAACCAGTTTGGGTTCCGATGATTCGGGCATCATTTGCAGGTGAATAAAACGCGATCCACTCTATCTTACAGAATTGAGTGTAGTTGGAATACCTATGAATGTAATTAAATTCTAGATCCGAAGTCACAAGTAGTAGTACGAGTGGTCATCAGAGTCATGAAAGTTTAGAAAGTGAATCAGAATCGCCTGTCACCGAATACGATCCTTCTCAAAATGATGTGCCTGCAAATGCAAATAAAAGCTTCCTTTTGCGATTATTCGAAAGCACCTTGTTTGATATGTCTATGGCAATTACGTATCTGTTCAATTCCAAAGAACCTGGAGTACAAACTTACATTGGTGAACTATATTTTCCAAACGCTGACTTCGTTTTGAACAACAGTTAGTGAATTATCACATTTTTTTTTTTCTGAAGGTAACAAACTGTTCAGTTTTTCAAATACTGAAGTTGATTTTTACCTACCTCAACTGATCAGCATGTATATTCAAATGCAAGACGTTGCCGAAGTAATTCATCCGTATTTGATGCATCGGTACGGGAATCTTTTCAATCGTAAATTATGTTTCGTTATTCAAAAACTTAATGACACTAAATATCATTCACAGATGCCGCGAATCTTCTGACTTTTCTTTAAAATGTGCTTGGTTATTAGAAGCATACAGTTTAGATTCTCCTTTGCCGTGTAAAAAATCACCAGCCATGAAGCTTAAGAAGTTAATATTATCGAACGAGTTGAAGTAATCACTTCGTGATGTGTTAGGTTAGTTAATGATTGAGAAGACTAATCTTTCATGTGTTCCAGATCGTACAATTTTTCAACATGTCATACTGGTGAGATATGCAAAAAAGATGGTGTTCAAATCACAGCTGCCGCAATATTATTCAAAAAAACTCACCATCGCGCGTATTCGGACGCTTCAACCTTGCTATCAAACCACAAACACCAAATTCCTTCCAGTAAGTCTCCGAATAACGTCGTCATATTTCAGTGCACGTCTATTGATTCTGTTTCGTTTTTTTGATACCTAGAAGACCGTAAAAAAAGTTTGGGAGATTTAAGCACGGGACACGGTTTTGACAACGGTTGTACGTGTTTCGAATCGTGCGAAGGAATGGTGAGCGGCTTACGTGGCACGCAGATTAGCTGTCATTGCGATGTGAGTATAACTCAGCAAATTGTTTCTCGTCACGTATGAAATTTATTGGATAAAATTTATAAACAGGCCCCTCGGCTAATGGCGGAATTGAATTTCGTAAAAGTTCTCACCAATATTGGGAACACTTTGAAGTGTATTCAAACAAAAGAAGCTCGAACGACGAAGCTGATGGCGGAATTAGCTACGATTAATTTCAATCTACCAGCTCGAGTTTGGATACCTCTTTGTAGCGATATACCTCATCACGTTGTTCGTATACCGCCTCAGATGGCAGCGGTGCTCAATTCTAAAGATAAGGTTGGTTATGATGTTGCATTTAAACCGAATCGGAATAAACATTAAGCCTACATTTGAATTTCAGGCGCCGTATATAATTTACGTAGAAGTAACGGAAGTCGATGATATTGAAAAGTCACCAGTGATAACGAGAGCAACCAATGGTCTACGTCAAACAAAAAGCGAAGAAAACCTATCTACCATTTCCGATTCGGATATCGACTCCTGTTGTTGGTCTCAAGAAGACGAAGATATTTCTACACAGGTTTGACTTCACCAGTCCAGCACATTTTACTCTTTGTTTTGATTCATCTTTGCTTACAATCGGTTGGATTTTTTAGTATTCACGTGTGAAGAAAGGAGACGTAGATACGATTTCTGAAATGTCTCAAGATTCCAGCGATTCGAACGTTTTAATCGCAGCTGCAGATATTCGAAAACGTCTCAGTGATTCGCTTAGTGAGAATAAACCTTTTAGTCATGATCCTGAAGATCCATCGGCTGCAGCTTTAAAAGTACGTCATAGTATTTACCATCTAAAAACTATTCGAATCGAGTACCAAACTGACAGTTTTCCTTCGTTCAGGAACCGTGGGAAGAGAAAGTAAAACGTGTTCGCGAGACGTCTCCTTACGGTCACCTGTCGTCTTGGCGTTTATTATCTGTAATTGTTAAAACAGGCGATGATCTGCGTCAAGAATTACTCGCATCGCAGTTACTCACGATGTTACAAAAAATCTGGCATATGGAACGAGTACCCTTATGGCTGTATCCATACAAGTAAATTGAATTCATTCTTGTTCCCTCCAATTTAATAGATTGGATAATTTGAAACATGTTGCAGGATTCTCTGTCTATCCGACGACTCTGGACTGATCGAACCTATCGTGAATACGGTTTCGCTGCATCAAATCAAAAAGCATTGCCAGTTATCATTATTAGAATATTTTCTGCAAGAATATGGCCCAAAAAATTCAGAGAAATTTTTAAACGCTCAACGTAACTTCGTGCATAGCTGCGCAGCGTATTCGATTTTCTGTTATCTGATTCAAGTCAAAGATCGGTATGAGAACATTTTGGTAAAATTATACTTTTTTACTCCGCAAGTTCCCCAAGTTATTTACTCTATGTTTTCAGCCATAATGGGAATATTTTACTGAACGGCGAAGGCCATTTAATCCATATTGATTTTGGATACATGTTATCAACATCACCTAAAAATTTAGGATTCGAAACGTCTCCTTTTAAATTGACTCCAGAATTCGTGGACGTAATGGATGGATTCAACTCTGATATGTTCGAGTATTTTAAAATATTAATTTTACGCGGATTGCTCGCAGCCCGAAAGCATATGGATAAAATCCTTAGCTTGGTGGAAATTATGAGATCTGGTAAGTAAATTAAACCATATTCATGAACGATGAGAATGCTAATTTTTTATGAGTTTTTTCCTCGAATTTAGGTTCACAGTTACCATGTTTTAAGTCACGAGCAGCTACGGTGCAAACGTTGAAAAATCGTTTCCACTTGAACATGACAGAACAACAGTTACAACTACTAGTCGAGAACCTTGTCGAATCGAGTGTACATTCGTTAAGTACGAAATTATACGACGGATTTCAGTATATAACAAACGGAATACTTTAGAAAACAATGAGAAAAAAATAGCAAATAAAATTCAACCGAGAAAAGTATGAGTATTTTCGGAAGGAATCCGAAAAAACATCGATTAATTTTTTTTCAGACTGGGACTTCACAAATCGTGTGCTTTAGAATGTTTATAACCGATGTTTGTATGGAATTTGTTACGTTCTTTCACTAACTCGTTCCTTCTATTATTGACTTTAATTTTCTTTTCAAATCGTATCAATATTTTAATGTACGTATGCAGGAGGAGGTACCTTTAAATTTGTCCTAGGCAAATCAAATCGATTGTATTTTTCGAACAATCAAGCGTGTACCTTAATTTTTTATTTTATTAATCGCCTTGCTCGGTATTTTTATATATTCGCGTTGTATAGCGTAATTACATATTAGGAAACGGATTAATACATTGTGAGACATTCCGTGTGTTATTATGCTTTAACTATGTAATTTTTTACATTATTTTTATATTTTTAGCCTTTTGACCAATTTTTATACGGAGTTTTGTAACTGCTACGTTGTTAATGATTATTTCTTTTTTTTGTCTTATTTATTAAGTCTTATCAACTTCCACATATCAGACTATTTATTGGAGGAAAGTGTGTTGTACGATGATTTTAAAATAGTTCATTTCGCCAGACCGTGTAATTGCTCATCGAATGCTACATTTTTAATTTTTTCGTTTCTAACTATTACTTCGCCCATTGTTATACAGACGTGATGAAATTGCGTTTTGAATTTTAAGTATATAGCAGTATTTTAATCGTATTTTTTTAAAATTTTGCTTAATACGAATATAATGTTTAACTAAATTGTTGCATTCTTTTTCATTGTTCAGAAAAGTACCGAAGTTACCTAGATCAGAAGTAGAAGGATGCTATGTGTTCACTTCTGCAAACTGATAAATATCAGCATGCACAAACTCGAACCCATCATCTTTGTAATGTTTATCATTATCAATAACATACTTACTTAATCATTGAGGAAACTAGATCGGTGTGAATTAAGTGCAAATTTTCACCGTTAACTAATTTTCCTTCCCTACAAGCGATTAAATTTTTTGAAAATTTGTTTGCAACGAAGTGAAATTATGTCTTCCTTAATTTCGAATATCGGACAGCATTTATTAATAGAGAAGTGCATAGGTCGAGGAACTTTTAGTGCCGTGTATCAAGTGAAAAATGTGAAAAACGGGGAAAAGTTTGCTCTGAAACAAGTGTTCATATCTGATATCGAAGACAAAAAAGCAAGAAATGATTGCTCGAATGAAGTGTATTTGTTACAGGTAAGCATGTTTGATTTTTCATTACCGGTATTGTTTGTATTATGAGACGATGAATTTATTTATGATTACAGCGTTTAGATCATCCTAACATAATTAAGTATTTATGCTGTGAATTCGATCACGCCAGTGGAACCTTGCATGTATTGTTGGAATTAGCATCGAACGGCGATTTATCCCATTTAATCGCAGATCACATTAAAAATATCGGACTCATACCGGAATCCACCATTTGGAAGTTTGTTATTCAACTAAGCTCGGCTATTCATTTCATGCATTCGAATAGGATAATCCATCGAGGTGATAAGATGACCTTTATGAGAGAGTTGATGAAATTTTCGTACTTAATTGAAAGTGTTCGTCTGACGATCGTTGCAGATTTAAAACCTGCCAATATTCTTTTATCGAAAGATGGCTGTATCAAGATTTGCGATTTCGGATTGGGGAAATTTTTCGTCGATGAGGCAAAGTTGTATTCAACCTCGGCTCTAGGATCACCTTATTACATGAGTCCTGAAAGACTACTAAGACAAAAGTATTATTTCAATAGTGATATTTGGTCGTTAGGATGCATAATTTATGAAGTAAGAAATTATAATAATAGGTAAGTATACACTTTCTTTTTGAAGGACTGTTTCTAATTTGAGTCGTTTTGTATACAGCTAGCAGCTTTGCAATCGCCTTTCTATGTCAATAAATTAGATATAAATTTACTAATTAAACGAGTAATCTCAAGTGATTACCCACCTATACCGTCTGATATGTATTCTAAAGAAGTGAGTTCATTACGGAAAATATTCTGATTACCTATCAACATGATATAGTTTTTACCCATTTGAGAACCGTTTAAATAAACTCGTACATTTTTGGTATGATTGTGTTTCATGGATTTTTGATTTCAGTTGCATGCAGTCATTAAGACTTGTTTGACAGTAGACAGTAAAAGGAGGCCATTGGCTCATGAAATATTTACCTACGCTAACAATTTTTATATCCAGCATTACTCACTTTCTTGACTACGTTTAGATTTCGAATGTGTTATTTTTGTCATTGTTTTTTAAAACTTTTTTCGCATGTACCTAATTAGATTTATGCTGAAAATTTTTTAAACTGAATTAGATTTTAGATTACTTAGTAATTGTGTTCAAAAGTTTGTGTGATGAGTAAATCAAAGCTAAATTTAGGAATTTGAAATTCAATTTGTGATTTTGTGATCCATTACATTAATTACAAAATTTAAACGTCTCTGTTGATTGTTCTATTCTCAAGAAGACAAAAAAAGTAGGTTTGGATTGTTTTTTGAAAGAAACGCCAAGCACCAACACAAACTTGAACAATAATTTTGAACTAATTTTTCGATTCGAAGTAAACAGAAGATAAAGCAAGAGAACAGCACCTCCTCAAAAATTGTGCCGATAAAAATAAAGAAAATAGACAAAATTTAACAATAATCAAGGTGAGCATCCCTCTCTACGACTGTATTAAATTTTAATCAATCAACATATCAACATAATACAAAAAAAGTTTCGTCCGAAATAATCCAGGACTCCCCGCGTGCGGCTGTCCGCAGTGTCCGCCAATTTCTCCGAACTCCGAAGGTAAAAGTAATAATTTATTCGAACCTTTATAAGATATTCGTAGATATTCGCATGACTTTTCTTTTTCAGATTTCGAAATCTTGATACTTATAGGAAAAGTCGTTATCAGTGCCCAATGATCAAGTTAATAATCTCTCTTGGCGCTTCATCCGCAAGTAATTAAATATTTTTACAATTTCGTTAGGTGTAAGGTATGTGCGGTATTTATTAATTTATTAAACTATAGCTGATTCAGTTTCCCGTATAAAATCAACAACCCGGTAGTACGCTTCTTTGAAATGATAGAGTAACCGAAAATTGTGTTCGATACAAAGTATTCTTCCCCACGAAAACTACTCAGTGAACGTTCCTATCTACCAAGATAGCAAGCAAAAGTATAAGAAAGTACTTTCGATTTTGATTGACATATGTATTTTAACGGGTGCTCGATGATAACGTTTTTAGTTACTGTTTTAAACGGTACTTATTCATTTTTTAAATTATTTTTCCCTTCTATTGATAATTGTGATTATTTTACTTAATAAAAATGTACAATGTTATAAAATTAGCAGAATTAATGCTATGTGGTTTTCTACAGGAAACATCATCAAAACTAGTTATCTAATCCAAGCGAAAATGACAACTACCAGTAACTGCGAAGAAGAAATCCGTTTATATGAGTTTAGCGAACTTCAAGAATCATTGAAAGAAAAAAAAAAAACGAAGCTGAGTTTAATTGATGTTCGAGAAAATGCCGAAGTAAACGAAACTGGCATGGTACCAGGCTCCATTCACGTACCTTGTAAGTTCAGCTGCAATTTTTTTTACTGAGGTAATAATTGTACACGATGACTAATTTTTATTCTTTCGCTTATTAAAGTAGGGCAGGTTGAGTCAGCTTTGGAATCATCAGATGAAGAGTTCAAAAAGATGTACAAAGCTGATAAACCGCAACCGAATGATCCGTTGATTTTCATTTGTAGAGCAGGAAAACGAAGTTATGAAGCAGCTAAAATAGCCGTCGCGAAGTCTTACAAAAAGTAAACATTCGCATATGCCGACTGCTTATAAAACTTTAAAAATATAAATGATTAATTTCCGATCTTTTCAGTGTTGGAAGCTATAAACATGGTTTTCTTGAATGGGCTGAAAAAGCTAAAGAACTTGAAAACGAAGAAAAAGAGTAGCATTATCGGGCCGTTTCGTCTTGACAGGTGATTGTCTTTATTGGGTCTGTCTGCTGTAAAGAGTGAAAGAAAAAAATTTTCATTCATGTGATAAATGCTTGGTAGTGGATATGTTTTTTTATCTGAACATTTCTACTTAATGTTTTCTGTTAGCCGGTTTGAAATATATTTATACTTAGTTATTTATTTCCGCCGGCGTTTGTTTCATACATCTTTCGTCCCAGTACAGCAATGAAAATTATTAAAAGATATCTTTTCATTTTACTAATGAAAGTAATGAAGTATATTTTTTAACGCAAAGAAATACGAAGGATAACTATGTTAAAATTATTCTGACTGCTCTTGAACACTGATGCCAAACATATCACTCAACAAACTCACAAATGATAGCTATAAATCAATTTAAGTACGATTTAATTAAATTCAAGTTTAAGCTTTTTTTCATTTTTCACCTCTCGAAAGTTTTATTCGGTCGAAAGAAATGAATTACATATTCGTTTCATCAATAATACTGTTAGTGTCTGAAATCGATCAGATTGATTCTGAAGTTAAACGATTTGGATACCGCGACTTAAAATCGGCGATACGAGAAAAGCATGAATCACCTTTGCACATTATCGACGTCCGAGAACACGACGAAGTCAATAGAACTGGAATGATACCTGGGAGCATAAATATACCATGTAAGTATTGCAGCGAAACGCCGCGGTTATGATTTGTTGATTTGCCACATACGTACCCAAATTTCAACAACGGATCAGGGTTACTCATTTTATATAGTAGGTGAAGTTGAATCAGCGTTACAATTATCGTCACAACGATTTCAACGACAATACCATGCAGTCAAACCTAAAAAACGTGAAACTTTGGTATTCGTTTGTAAGACAGGAACACGAAGTTTCAAAGCATGTCGAATTGCTATGGCATACAACTACCAAAAGTAAAACCTTCATTAGTATATTCCACTTTTTCTCTGAAAATTCATAAAAAAATTTTGCTTTTATTCGTGAACTTTTCAGAATTATAAACTTCGAGCACGGTTGGTTGGAGTGGGATAAAAAAAATAGAAGAAATGTAACAGCTATGTATGCGGCTGAAAGTTGCGAGAAAAATTCTGAAGAATTGAAGAAATTGAAAGATAAATATATGTAGGTAGGCAATTCATTTGGAATGAAATAACGAATGACGGTTGGTACCTCGAAATTACTTCTCCGACTAAGTAATCAACGAACAGGTTGATAAGATAAAATCTACAGCAACTTTTATAAAATTTGATTTAATAAATTACTTTTTATACAGTTGAGTATTTTACCTTTCGGCAAAAAATAAACTTGTTGAGATTTTCATGGTTCGTTCCATTGAAAAATGTTCTACAAAATATGTGGTTTTTCGGCTTTAATATCCTTTTTGGCAGTTTACGCGTGGGATCCGACTTATAAATATACAACGCGAAAAATTCTATACCGAACGAATCCGAAACCTCCAAAAATGATTCTATGTTATCGTTATCATACCCTGAGGAAAGCTATGAGAGAAGCTGCCAGGGAAAAAGATCCAATTGAGTTGACCATAATTGATATTCGCGATAGAAAAGAAGTCAACGAAACTGGTACAGTACCAGGAGCCTTAAACATACCAGGTGAGTTCCAATAGCTACGCACATCATCGTACTTCTGCCAAAGAAAAACAATCAATAGGTGTATATCAATTAATAATCAATTAATATTCGGATTACTTGAAAATTTAATGTCAAGTTGAAGAGCTGTACGGTGCTTTGAATTTGAGCTTGGCAGAATTTAAGGAAACCTATAATGCAGAAAAACCGAGATGGCACAGAAAGTTGGTAATTATGAGTAAAGGTGGACGAGAAGGTTTGGCATGCTGCGAAGAAGTTTTAAAGTATAATTACACCAGGTGATAAACTATATCATAATTTTGGCTAAAGTTAAAAGTGAAAGGTCTCTTTACGACATGCTATTGACGTTTCAGGGTGGGAAATTATCACGATGGTTGGCCTGATTGGTATAATAGAACGAAAATAGTTGGAATGAGCCTCGACTGGACGTGGAACCCAGATTTTTGGACTATGTTACCTCTAAATCAAAGCACAAGCGAAGAAGAACAGAAAAACTGAGCAGACTTAATTTATTCTACTGCACTGTACAAGTAAATTCTATCCTGAAAATTTACACGATTACTTATTTTTCGACAACTTTGTATCAATCATTTCGCGGAACTGAGTCAATATACGGTTTTCTCGTTTCGTTCTCTCTTCTTTGCTAAACATAGCCAGAGCACGTTTTTCATCGGCAGAATAAATCTGGTTTTCTTTACGTAAACGGACAGCTTCCATGCGACGATGTCTGAAAAAAACAACATTGTTAGTTTAAGTGCGATGTAACTTGAAGTAAAAATTGGTTTCTGGGACAGTATTTACCTGCTACCGCTCATAACGTATCCAACTGACTCGAACGAAGCGATTTCCTCAGAAGTAAGTCCGATTTCTCCTCTTCTAGGAATACGTTTACCTTCGGCAACATAAGCAGCCATTGCAGCACCTTCACCAGGCAATAAAGCTTTACCATATTCTCTCGGAGTAAGCGTAACTTGTGGTTTTATAACGGGTCCTACAACCTCAGTTTCTTCAACTTCATTACCACCTAAAAGCGAATTCATAAGTAAAGTAAGTAAGTATTGACAATAGATATGAAATATTTCACGACTGTTGCCACATACTTGTTTTTTCTACCCAAACTTCTTCGGAACTGTCGCCAGAGCTGCTGCTACTACTGCTGTCACTACGTTTGCGTTTTTTCTCCTTCTTGTGTTTCTTCTTTTTTGATTTGTGTTTTTTGGATTCCTTTGAATATGCATTAAATACGAGTTACAAAATAAAAAAGAAATAGACTTAATACAAGGTATTACATCTGTGGTGATTTTGTTTACCTTGCTGTGTTTCTTGCTATCCTTTTTCTTCTTTTTCTTTTTATGATGGGTATCAGTTTTTCTTTTTTTAGTATTACTTGTTGACCATTCATGATTGTCATCATCTTCGTCACTAAAAATATGATGAAACATAAAAGGTGCAATATGTAAAGTAAGAATTTAAATAGAAAATTGATGACTTACTCTTCAACGCGTGTAGGAGATGGTCCCCAAACGTAAGGAACTCCTGTAAGAGATATTTTCTCTCTTTGCTTTCGTCTTTGTTCAAATTTATTAGAAATATCATCTTTGGAATTATGCGAAAAGTTCCTTTCACGAGGTTCTCTTTTATACATATCATGTGGCCATCTTGACGGAGAATATGATCGTGGTAGGACACTCATTACTCAAATATAAGGAACATTTGAAATTGAATATAAAAGGAAACTTAGAAAAACTTATTTATCCTTATGAATTTTGAAGTTTGGTAAGCATCTAAGCGAAGCGAATTGATAAGTACTTACTCCACGATCCTCTTGTTTGTTTATGGTTTTTGCCTTTTTCGGCCAATCAAACTGCATAGTGATAACGACGGGTTTCTACC
>JAAOIU010168231.1:0-13581 GCA_018107765.1 Hypogeococcus pungens | reverse complement strand
AAAAAACAACAAAAACAAAAAAAAAAAAAAAAAAAAAAAAAAAAAAAAAAAAAAAAAAAAAAAAAAAAAAATCGAACCATTTCACTAGTGTCTTAAAAGTTATAGATTTCACGCCAGGCAAATCTTCTCACTATCTCATATCCTTAAAAAAAAAAAAAAATGTCACTGACACAATTTCTAGATGTTTTTTTTCCTTCAGATGCGTCGTCGAGACCAAACAGCTCCGCTGTCGGTCCGCTGTAGCCAGCAGCAAACGACGGGAACCAGCTACCTATTGACAACGGCCAGCAGCCACCCGCCTCGCGATTTCTGTCAATTACCCAACGAATGCTCGAGCACGCAACTCCCTTCGACGGCCAACGACAACATAAAACTTCGCAGGGTGCAATTTATCAACGAAGACGATCGCGTGAAAAGCAACAAACTATCGCGTCAAACATTCGACAGTCAACCGTTGGTCAGTGATAACGACGGCGAAACCATTATTAACGAGGATGAAGAAGATTACATGTCCAATAGGAACGATTACTTGTGGGGTTCAGTGGCCGAAGAAAGCATTTTAATATGTAATCTGGAAGTGAAACGTGGTAATTCGTCGTTTCTTTCTCTCTGTCTCCCTTTCGAAAAATTCGTTGGCTTATTTTCTAGATGGTTATAATTTATGGCTTATTTTACCTCCGAGATATATTTCGTTTTCGGGGCAAAAAAAATTATGACGTGGGATGCAGAACTTTTATACTTGTGTATGTTTTTATCAGATGGAAAAAAATACGACTATCGATACAGGATGACTGTCTCCTCAAGGGGGGTACAGAATACTCTAAGGATAAAAGAGTAATATTTTCATGCAAGTACATACCTATTTGAACCAAAAACAAAAATCCTTCTCTAGCTCGAATTTGCAAAATGAATTTTATTATGCCTAAGAATGAGTTAAGTATAAGTATCGATTCGTTGTCGTTTCCTCAGCTAAAACACTTGGTGCAATCGATAAACATTGAAAGTTTTCGAATATCATTCATCGAGGGCGTTAATTCTGACCCACGTCCAAGGAAATAAATCAAAACAAACCCAATGTCACCTTGTAATCCTCATTAAGTAAATTATTTTCACTCACGACGTCTCCCCTGCTCTCTTTCCCACCCTGTAGCATGCCATCTGAGCATGAAAACATCTGAAAAAAATCTCAAGGTTTTTATTTTCTATTTGTTTATTTTTACAGATTTGCAAAATGACGAACGAGAAAAGCGTAAGAAAAAAAAAGACGCGAAGGAGGTTATCAGTTCGAAAACAGACATCGAAGGTAATCCTTATAAATAAAGGCTGCATGTGATAAACACCATATCAACGTTAAAGTTGGCGTAAAATCATCGCAGAACAGTAAACAGCGTATCACCCATCAAAATGCTTATCGTAAAAGCAACAGAATGGAAAAAAGGCGTAATTTCTACCTTGTTTTATAACCGTTCCCTTGTGTTTCCAAGCAATAAAATGGTACTATAATGCTTGAATATTCGATAAACGGTGCATATTTCGTTCGTTTGATGTTTTGTTTACATTAAAATTCCTGTCTTTTTTGTGTTGATATTTTTTTCGTTGGTTTATTTATTATTGGGTATTTATTTTTCCTTCTTTTTGAAACTTGAAAAAGTTTATTTCTTCGCTTTTGAAAATCATTTGAAAACATTTTCATCGAGAATAAAAATCAAAAACGTACCTACCTGTACACATCAAAATTAGCCACCTATACAGGGTGTCCCGCGACATGTTCTTTCTTGTAGGGGCAGAGGTATGCTAATTTCTTTGTAGGAAGGAAGCTGCTTACGTAAGAGTTGAATTTTCGAATTTTGTACCTCGGTCACGGAATCAGAATGGCGGGCAAAATGGCAAAATACATATTATTGGGTCTGGAGAAGGAAGGAATAACATAGGGGTAGAGGGAGTCATTTTTGAAGTTGATGTTAGCGACAAGGGAAGTACCTACCAATATTGATCTTAGTTTTAATTACTTTTCACCCAGCTCTTGTGCCCCAACCTTAAAAAGTATCCAAGTTGGGAACCCAAATTATAGATAACTCAATATAAGCCCTGAAATGGGCTGATACCAGATTTGGTCTTCCATTCCACATAAACTCAACCGAGGGTTGTAGCCTTAGTTCGTCAGATTTTGCTCAAAAAATTTTTGTGGGTTCTCCTCGATGGTCTACCTAGGGAATCATCTTAATTTCAACTTTAACACCTTGGTAAATGGGGGAGGGGGGCGAGTGGACCTCGAAATATTCGTGGTGTTGGAATTTTTTGCAAAACGGCTTAACTTTGAAGTCTCTTACCACTGAATCAGCTTATTTTTTCAATTCGACCGAAAACTCTTCTCATTCATTGAATTTAGTGCCCAATTTTAATGACCGACAAAGAGTTATCAAAAAGTAAGCTGATTTTCGTACTGAACGCCCTCGGTTCAGTAAAATCGACTTATCATATATATGATTAATTCTCCCTTTGTAAGAAAAAATTCAAAATTTTGGGGGTTATGAGATCAATAAAAGGCCCCATCGAAAAACTACATATTTATTCGCACTCAACGCACTCAAAAACATCTCGAATGATGTGTCACAATAGTTTTTCAATGTTTTAAAATTTTAACCATATTGTTACGCTATCTTCGTCCTCTCAATCCAGAACACAGGCAAGCACCTACATGTACATAGTGTAGGTTGCACGGTTATCCATTACAGGTAGTTTTAGTCGAAATGGGATACCCCGTAGATTGTTCGGTTCAATGAGTATCACTTCAAGCGCAAGAACTTCCTCATTACGAGTACATTTATACGAGATATTTCGATAAGCATTGCTCTTATACGGTACCTTAATTCGATTATATTTTTTTTTGATCTACAATAAAACTCGTTCGATTATATTTCCACATCAGTTTTTACTATTTTTTCACTGAAATCAAAGGAAATCGAGAGGGTTCGAGGTAGAAAAAATTCAGTACTAAAAAAACTGCAATAGAATTTCACAAGAATATTCGCAACGTGAGTTTTCGAAAATCAATAAAATTAAAAAAACTGTTTATTTGATAAGAAATAGAAGATTACAAAAAATAAATGAAACGAAAGAAACTATTAATAAACCTTTCAATATTAGTACAAAAAGAAAGAGAAGAAAAATTATCAGGTAACAATCACGTCAGCATGATTTGAAGACGAAAAAAAAACACGATTGTTAGACGTACACGTAATACTGGAAGACTACTATCCAGATGTTGAGTGAGTAGCGTAGGTTAGTTCGATTGCAAGTTATCGTTTCATTTTTTCTAAAATTGGAAGAACCATTTCGAAAGTAGGTCGTTTACCGGGCTCCTCGTTCATACAGATTTTGATCAGTTTAGCCATATGAGCCGAAACACTGTTCGGTATAGCTACACGTAATCCTTCGGTGACCACCTAAACGCAAGGGGAAAAAATACGTAAGACAAGAATGCCTTCAAGGTACGTATACTCGAACGTCATTTGTAATATATTTACTTTGAGTCCGATTTCCATTGGCGAGAATTCAGAGAATGGAATTTCTCTGGTGGACAATTCCCACAATAAAATAGCGAAACTCCACATGTCACACGATTCCAAATTACGATCCGAAGCTTTCTTCTGTAAAGCTGCGAAATTTGCAAATGTCATTAGAAGAGTCTCGAGGGTATAACTTATATACGAGGCGAGTTGTTTTATACCTTCTGGCGATACCCAAGCGGGGTAGTAAATGCGACCCTTTTCTTGAAACGAGAATTTCGCATCGGCCATGTTTATTCTGGCAGTTAAATCTTCGTCGATCTGTTTGCAAAAATAATGAAAAACACCATCAATCGGACCGAAATACGGGTACGAGGATGAGTTGAAAATTTTCTCATTCAACTGACCATTACGTGTCGACTATTTAGTTGGTATTGAGGCACGATACGTTCCAAGCTGTGTAAATATGCCATTCCACGAGCAATATCTACGGCGAAACGTAACGTATGCGCTGCATCAACCACCACGCCGGTTCCTTCGTGTAAAAGAGTGTATAATGATCCCCATGGCATATACTGATTGATGACGATTAAATTTGGAGGCGAATTACAACATCCGATCACCGGTAGAATATTCGGGTGCGAGAATATCCTCAACTTTGGATACTCTTCGTTGAAATCTCTGGATATGCGAGCTGTGCAGTTGCGAACGTTGAGGATTTTGGCGACGATGTCATTTTTCTGCCAACGTCCGCGCCACGTTTCGCCATTGTGTGATGCTCCGATCTTCGTATGGAGCGACAGATCTGATAGATTTATGCCTTTATGGCGTGATAAGGTCGCGTCGCCTAAAATTAAGAAACGAAATTAAGTAGGAGTAAATTCGAAGAGTGAGTTTGTGGAGTGAAAGTTTTACGTACGACTTCGGGTTTTTAAACCTAACCAGCTTTGGTCTCTGAAATTAATCTTTTTCAAGTCTTGCCCATTTTCGATGGCTAACTCTGAAAAAATTGAAAATCACGTACTTTTGAATTGATAAACCTCCTTCAATGATCACGAAAAAAGCAACTGATCACTAACCATGGAATCGTTTAGCCAAAGATCCTCTAGCTTTGTCTAAAGGAGTATCTCCGTCTTTATTAGCCAATGAAACGATAGCACCGTGCGCAATTAAATCTTCGGCGATTTGCTGATAACCCCAAAAACACGCGTAATGCAACGGCGTATTACCATGCTCATTGGTGAAGTTGATATCAGCTCTGTTTCTTAATAACTGTTTGAAAAATACCAAATGAATCATAACGATAACATGATCACATTTCAGATTTAGAATATTCGACGTAGATATTTCAACTTGCCAAATTGACAATATCTCGGTGGCCATGGGCAGCGGCTAAATGCAATGGAGTATCATCGCCTCGATTAGTGGCATTAATTCTCGATCCTCTGGATAATAGTAAATCTACTATTTTATAATGTCCTTCCTTACAAGCCCAATGTAATGGACTAAACCCGTGATCGTCACTGGAATAAAAAAAAAAAAAAAAATTAAAATCAAAATTAGCGTTAAAACGCGATAAAAATGTTAAATCGAAGTCTCATTAAACTATTGGCAATCTGCGGTACGTTATTTATTACAGCATCCTACGCTATGCTGGCGAGAAGAGAAAAGGTTAGTGGTACTTCCGAGAGTGCAGCCAACTCCATATATGGATATTTTGATGATACGTGTAATTGCAAGCGATGCTCGTTTAATTAAGCGTAATTATTTTACCATGCCAATAAGATGATTTTAATTTATCTCTTAATGGGTTAAATTTGCACTTACCCTTGGTTCATATCATTTTCTGTGTCGTCTAGCCATACTCGCACTTGCAGAGCGTTTCCTTCTCTGCACCAATGAAATATGTCTTCCATTATGAATTATTGAATCGAACCGTCGTAGAACACTAATTGGCACATGATTTTATCATTTTAAAAGATAAATGAACGATTAAATCGACACAAAATAAAAATGGGTTAAAAATTATTCACTTTGTAGCGAAAAACTAAAATTATATCAAGGATAAGTAAATAAATATTTTAATCAGTGTTACCCGTTCGGCAAATGATAATCAGTGTTGATGAAATAAAAATATTAAAAAAAAAGTTTGACCTAATTTCATCTGTAACTATACTTTACATCTTTACATTTGTTCAGCTACTCACAGTCACAAGCTCAGCTGGCTGAGCAAGATCGTTCGGGGTTGGGTGACAAAAAAAGATGTTTAGTTTCATTTAAGTAAGAGACTTAATGCCTTGTATTAGCTTCTAGAATGTCAACCTAAAACGAGTTATCTTGCAAAATGTGTGAGAATCGCATACTTTAAAAGTATAATTTCACTTAAAACCGATGATTTGATAAATTATTCTAAAGCGAATGCCAACATAAAAACAAACAAAATCTAACAGGAAAAAATCATTTTATTCTCATAGCTTTCTTGTTTAAATTCTTACTTTTAACATTGGTAACTTCGTAAAAATCGCTACCAGTTTTCTTACGTTTCATTTGCCTTAATACGCTTCGTTTTTGTTTACTATTCAGTCGATTCATGAAAGCTTGCTGTCTCATTTCTTGTTTAACCATTCGTTTTTCTAATTTCTCAGCTTCTTCGTCGGTATCAGGAGAATCAGAATCATCTTCATCTTGAGAATTAGCATCTTGTGGAAGAGCTTCTTCTTCCTCTTCAACTTCTTCGTCGTTATCTTCGGCAGCAGGATCGGGTTGATATTCTGGTTCGTCCGGATAATACGTAGATAATTTAATCTTCCTAAAGTCTTGTTTAACTTCGAAGGGATTGGATTCCTTATTAGGTTCTTTATCAGGTTGATCAGGTTGAGCAGTTTGATCAGATTGAGCGGTTTGAGCACTTAATGGAATTTCAAAACCAGGAGGCGGAGTGTAAAAAGGTAATTTACCACGTTGCCAATCGTTCAGTATCATTTTGGCTATAACGTCTAACTGCGGTTCACCTCCTTTACATAATTTGCCCGTCTTCATGGCTAATTTTTCCATAAAGTCTTCCGCATCGGTCCATTCGAACACCTGATAAGTACGGGCTAAGTGTTCTCTTTTGACTCGTTCCAATACAGTGGGAACGTACTGACTGGGATCGGGTACCATTTCGACTCGTACCACGCCTTTTAGAATTTTTTCGGTGTCGGTTTCGACGTTAGCAGCGTCATAGACGACGCCGGGACAGTCGATCAAGAATATTCTACGCATTAGGGTGATATACTGCCATACACGGGTTTGTCCTGGTATCGGAGCTACTTTACAGACTTTTTTCGAACGTAGTGAATTAATTACGGAGCTTTTGCCAACGTTGGGGTAGCCGATAAAACCAACGCTGATTTGTTTTCGTTCGGTGTGCAGTTTGGAAAACTGACGAAGTAAATTGATTAAAGCGCCTTTGCCGAAAGGATGCGTTAACGAAGCGTGGTAGGCGACGGTGGGGTATTCGGAACTCAAAATCGCCACCCATCGTTGAGTTACCCAAATTGGAACTAAATCTACTTTGTTTAGTATAAATATTAAATGTTTATGTTGCTTTTCTTTTTTTAGATATTTCTCAATATACGGGCATCTGGTTCCCATCGGATCACGAGCGTCCAATATTTGAATGACAACATCGGACGAGTCGATCACTTTGTAAAGTTCGTTCCATATGCGTTTACTTTGTCCGGCCGACATGATCCAATCCCTAGCCGCTGGTTTGATACCTTCGTCATCCCTCACTAGATCGTAATCTTTTTCGTCTGTGTAAGTCTCGGCGGCTTGATCGACAACTTCCATCAATTGTTGCTCGTCTTTGACCATTAAGTTGGGACGTTTACGTGTTTTTTTGCTACCGAAAGTGCTTTCGAATGTTTCGGTGTCGAGAATATGCACACGATCGTGTTTCTGTTTTTCGTTCAGTAACGTAATAGGTAGCTTGGTCGGTTTCATGACGATGTCGTAAGGATTTTTCATAACTTTACCGAGCTCTTGTTGGAACTTTTGCAAGGCGTCTTGACCGATGACTCTGGTGTTGTTGAACCACTTTCGATTCGGTTCTACTCGAGCTACAGTACCTGAAGCATGCCAACTCTGGAAAGGCGCCGCTTTAATGATTTTTCCTTGACGGTCTCTTTTCGGTTTGAAATTCTTGTACATGTGAAGCCGGCGAATTGTAGCTTTTGAACGTGGATTAGATACACCTTTGAGGTCCGAAACCTTTCGGTTCGGATTCATACTGTGGTTGGACATTTTGATCTGTAAACACATACGTTTGATTACTTAAATCGTTCGGTGAATAGTTGAAAATCTATTCGAAGTAATGAAACACTGATAACACAAGAGGTAGAATTTGGAGAATAATATTTCAAAATGTGGACACTACGAATGAGTGTTATACTTACGGCTGTTGTCTGAAATCGTCAACGTATCAAAAACCACAAATAATTCGACTATTTCATAAGAATTCAAGCGAAAAAGCTTCAACTTTTCGCCTTTTCGCGAAAAAGTGGAAATTCAGCTATTTTATTTATTATCACGTGTGATTTTTTTCTTCAAAAATTCACAAAAGCGATTGTGAGCAGTATTATATACATCTCTACAACGCATGCGTCGATTCGAATAGGTACCTATTTATTTGAAAACCACACCCAGATGGCGCTTTTATTATCAATAAATTTTACAAGTGGCAACACTGTTTTTCCAACCTGTGTGTGTGTCGTGTTTTATTTTTTTTTTTGGAAATCGTGTCATTTCTCATTTTTGTAAAAAAAATTTGTAATCTTAATATTAATTTAATTTCTAAAATTTTTGACATGATTTAGGTTATTTATTCGAATTAAATTAGTTTAAGGTAGTGCAGCACGATGGCAAGTCCACGTACCCGCCGGGTTTTACACGAATTGATGCCCAAATTTGATAACTCGGTAAGCTTTCGTAAAATTCAATATTTTCGTAATTTTCTCTTTCAATTTTGAGTATTTTCAGTATTTCTAGTGTCTAAATAAAGTATTTTATGTATTAGTAGTGCCCTTCAAAGTGTCGCTAAAATTTATGTAAATTTTCCGGTTTTCGAAGTTTCCATCTATGTAACTTTCACCTGTAACATACTTTTTTGTAGAAATGTTTCGAATGCGGTGCTCATAACCCACAATGGGCTTCCGTTACCTACGGTATATGGATCTGCTTGGAATGTTCCGGTAAACATCGTGGGCTCGGTGTTCATTTATCATTCGTTCGTTCCATTAGTATGGATAAATGGAAAGACATCGAATTAGAAAAAATGAAGGTAACACACCTCGTTAATTCTATTTCATTGTGACTTCCAGCGTGATAATGTAAATTATACCAAACATTCCCCTCATAGGTGGGTGGTAATCGTCGTGCTAGAGAATTTTTCGACTCGCAAGACGACTGGGATGAGACGGCTCCCATTCAAAAGCGATACAGTTCAAGAGCTGCTGCTCTTTACCGAGATAAAGTGAGTCGTATTTGAATATTCATCGTTGCAACGGTAAACAGTGTTATAAACTAGCGAATATTGGTTGTAGATTGCCACATTGGCTCGTGGAGAAGAATGGTCGCCGCCATCTGGAGACAGTGGAGGTGCTCCGAAGTCCGAAGAAAAGTAACCAAATCATTATTCGACTACATTTATTCACCTTCGAACAAATTTCATTTTATTTTAATTTTTCCAGTTCGGAAAACACGCGCAAAAAAGAAGCAAAAAAGAAAGCCAATCAGAATCGTAGTGTGCCGAGAGAAAACTCAACTACTAATTCCAATTCATACTCTCCAGGTTATAATAGTTACCAAAATAGTGATATTTCTGCCGCTAAGGAAGCATTTTTCGACAGAGTTCAAATGGAAAACGCCTCTAGACCCGAGTAAGTTGTCAAGGTTTACAGTTTTCTGGTGATTCACTCGTTTAATCTTTGAATAATTTACAGTAATCTACCACCGAGTCAAGGTGGAAGATATACCGGTTTCGGTAACACCGTCACTCCGTCGGATAGCAACGCTTTAAGGCCGAACCCGAATTTACTACTTGATAACGCAGTTTCATCGTTGACAGCAGTACGTCATAAAATACCGTTGTTTTTCTATTACCTCTTTCATCATAACTTATACGTAGAAATTTTACAGGGATGGTCTCTATTTTCCGTATCTGCTTCAAAAATAGCCTCGAAGGCTACTGAAAATGCGTTAAAATTCAGCGAAATCGCTAGTAAAAAAGTATCCGAATTGAGCGTTACTGTCACCGATAAGGTAACCACCATTTTCATTCTATTTGATCGCAAATTTCGCCTTAATTCTAACCAAATTATTCACCAGGTCGGTGAAATCAGTAGAAGAGGATTCCAAGAAATATCCGGCACGAATGTGGGCCTGCCAGCTGTTCAAAACGAACCTCAAACACCTATTGAGAAGCCAGATTCGAAGAAATACAACGATATAAATTTCGACGACGACGATTTCGATTTCAAAACTAAGCCTTCCGCTGTACCAGAAAAACCCAATTTATTCGTCGAACCGAGCCGTCCTCAGAGAAGCGTTGCCGATTTAGAACACGAATTCGCCGCTGCCAAAAGTAAAAAGAATACCGAAAAGAAAATACCCAAACAGGTGGTCGATGATTTCTTACAATACGACCCTGTTCGAATTAAAGAAACGAAAGCTAAACAAAGAACAGCCGAAGACGACGCTTGGGAGTTGTTAAACCAGTAAAAACTCATTTTAGAGAAACTTCAACGAAGTATGTAAATTTCGGATTTCGTTGGTTTTTTTAAAAAATGTTATCAGTTATGTTTTCACCTGTTTACCTACCACTTGTTTTATTTTTTTGCATATTCGGCCATTTTCTTACATATCTTGATAAGCTTTCTGCTTCACCTGTTAATTTGTGATTTATATCGAGTGTTCGTTTACGAAACTTTCATCCAAGAAACGAATAAGGCGAAAATATTATAAAAATCGTATATTTATTGCATCATTATAAAAAAAATCAATGTAAATTATAAAAAGAAGAAAAAATACAGCAAAAATGAGAAAGATACAGTACTTTTGAAATGCATTTATAACACCTACGTTACGTTATTATTCTGTATAGATTAAAAATGTTTGTATCGATTTTTGATTTCAATTAGATATGAGAAAAAAAACAATACACGTTGATCTATTTTTATGTACAATATGAAAAGCCAACACGTAATAAGAATATCATCATTGAACCGCCGTCGGTAGTACTGCCGGCCCTCCAAACGCCGCGATAAATATATTAACGACGGTGATTAAGAAAATACCCATTACTACGTAGTTACCATATTTATAAGCCATTTCTCGTTGACATTCGACGCTGACATTGTATTGGGTACTCATCAACAGCAAGAGACCAACTCCGACCTGAAACAAAGACCAACGATTATCACTTACGCAATAAAATCACTCGTTCCACGCTTGGAACTTACTTGTAACACCAAACTGATGATAATTAAGCTCGCAGCGATGTAGAAATACGCCTGAGAAGTAGACCCGTGTTCGAAGATATATCTCAATTGATTAGCATTAGCGGAAAATAGAGCGATATCCATTAACCCCTGCGTGAGAGTTTTTTTATTTCTATAAACATTGAATTCATCTGGTATCTATACAAATAGCCAATATATCACACTCGGAATTACCATTTTCGATTAGTAAACAAACAAGAATATCGTACTTGACCACCGGTAGCCGAAGCTGGAATGACAGATGATGGAATTAGTCTGTCGGCAGAATCCTTTTCGTTATCCGAGTAATTTGTGGACGTTTGCTTGTCATTGCCGTGATTCGAGGTAGGATTGGTTGTGGATACGACTGTCGACAATGGTACCTCGTTCGTAGACGCCATGATATTCTTCACATTCGAGAAAAACAAAAAACACCGAAATATTACGAGTTGTAATTATAACGTAGATTTGCGGAATCAAAGAGTAAGTACGAGCGGTTTCGCTTTCTGAGAACTACGACTAAACGTGTGTCAAGTTGAGCGAACGCCTATACAAAATAAAAAACGTTATTTTTAACTCGAAAACATTCTAAACAGACTATGTTTAAACACGAGAGTAAACATATAAGTTCGTGTTCGTGCCTTCCTGCAACAAACTCGAGTACCGAACTGGACCGAAACAGATTTGAATGGTTTTCAAAAATTCTGTCGACGAACACCTGCGTGAGACTGTGGTTTGAATTAGCGCGAGCTTTTGTGTTGTGTCGAGTTAATTGAGTAATTAAAACGTTCTTTGTAAAGTACCTACCTCGATTTTTAAGCTACCATTATTATGAATCAAATTAACCGACGAATGTGTCACATTGGGAAAAAACGTGTCCGAGCTAGTGCGCGCGTCTTTAGATACAATCGCGAGTATGAAAATACCTCCACGAACTTCATCCTCTCTTCTTAGAAAAAATGCAGTCGTGTCGGGTAAACTGAACGAGATCGTGCAATTTTTCGATGCAATTCTTTTGATCGTTACTTACTGCGTAGATTTATCAACCATAGTAGGTACTCTATATGTAGTTTAACGAAAGCAGAGAATATTACAAATTTCGTTTGTTGATTTTTATTTGATAATGAAAAAGAGAACGATATGAAATTTCAACCACCAGTAAAATAAATCATCTTCAATTTTATCTAATTTTCTGCTAGTCTATCTTTTTATCAGTTTCAGTGTTTTCCTCTACAACGGACGCGTTTTCATTTCATTGCTCGAATTCGAAGTTATTCAAGTACAAACACATCACAATGTGCAATCTCAAACACAAACAACATGATAACATGAAACTTCAGCAGTTTAGAACACCTACGTAGCCAGAAATCAGAGTCATTCGTTCTTTTTCAAAAACACGTGAAGTAGGCCTGCGGTCCAAGTAACAATGAGCTCAATTTTTCAACCCGCCAATGCCTCTTCATAACATTGGTAAATTATTGGTCGGTGCCTGCCCAATGCCCATGAAATGGATAATGAAAACGAGAGTGGAGGTGCGTACTTCTATAGCGACAGCTTCCGCACACGCATTGTGTGGGTAGCTCGTCGTTGTAATACGAAATTAAAATTACGACGAGGTGTAGACTGTAAAGCGTGGAGGCCGGTGTCGGTTTAAGAACTTTGCGAAGTAAATCAATGGAATTCTGAATTCGTTTCATATTTAAATGGTAAAATAATTCACGAGCAGGCCATTTTTAAGGAATTTTTACTACGTAAACGCGAGTAAACTTGAATGTGGACGAGGAGGGTCATTTTGGAGGAATAATTTTTTCCACTTTTTTGGGCTCTAAATCGGATTAAAATTTAAAAAACATCACCGGCGTCACTAGGCGAGAGTGTGCCAACTATTTCCAACAAATCTCAATTTTTCCAAATATTCAAGTTTTACAAAATTTTTATAAGTATGTATTTTTTTCAATTTTCTCCAAATGTTTTTTCCAAAATTTAGTATTTTTGTATAATTTTAAGTTTCTTGATTTTTTCTTTGAATTTTTTTTTTTCAGATTTCAATTTTTTCGATTTTCCCGCCAATTTTTTAAGGTTCTTGGACGTAGTATTTTTTCACTTTTTTAAATCACCAATTCACATAACATCTTTAATTTTCATGAAAATTTTGAAAATTTTAATATTTTTCAAAATAGGTAGGAATCTAAACTTCAAAATTATTGATTCTTTTGAAATTTTCAAAATTTTCAAAATTATGAGACGTTTTAAATTTTTTTATTTCTACTTAATCGTCATAAAACTGTAAGTGACCATTTCCCCTCAGATTTAAAAATTTTTAATTTCACCGATTTTTCAAAATTTAATAGTTTTTTAAAGTGCTGCAATTTTTTGAAAATTTGAAAAATTGCTCATTTTTTAAAAATTGCCCTATTTTAAAAAACTGCTAAGTTAAAAAAATTGCCAAATTTTGAAGTTTTTAATTTTTTGAATGATTACAAATTTTTTTAAAAACTAAGCATTAATATTTTGGAAATTTGCAGTAAGAATTTTCAATTTTTGGAATTTTT
>JAAOIU010167727.1:9132-19490 GCA_018107765.1 Hypogeococcus pungens | reverse complement strand
GGTATATTCGACGTCGCTTTTGCTAACGATTTTCTTTTTTTTCTTTTTTGAATTTTTTAATAATTAGACATCGTGACAGTTTTTTGTTTATATTTTCAATTTTTCCGATGATTTTCCAATCGTTATGAACGAAATCTAGTCAAATTGAGTTTAATTTCAAACTACATATCTTTCGTTCGTATCAATTGCCTTCATTTTCCATTTACTCGCGATTTGGACTAAACGAAAATCCAATTAAACACGCATTTATTATTTTATCATAAGGTAGAAAAGATGCCATATTAAAAGAAAAATCAAATTTTATACCATCGCTTTCCATTCCGAACGAGGCCATTGATACGTGGCCCTGTGGTGATCGAAAATTTCTCAACTACTTTATCGAGTTGCTGGAAAAATATTCGCGAATATCAGCGAAGTAGTTGCCGTTTATAGGCAGTATTCAAAAGTGAGCGAGGGCGGATGGAACGACTTCTAAAAATTGATTAAAAATCATGCAATTGTTGTAGAATTTTTTTGTTTTTCATTTTGAATGTAAATTTAAACCTTCTACTGGAGGATAAATTTAAAAAAAAAAATTCGACGATAAAGGCACCAAATTTCGATGCTTAAATCTGTATCCTCACATTAGGGTGGTCTTTGAAAGGTTTTCATTCCTTGCGGCGGTACATATTCTAAAAAAAAACAAGTTTGAGCTCCTTACCTCAATTTACGAGAAAGAAAAATTTTCTTCGAACCTCAAGTTTGGTCTTCAGAGATGATTTGCCGATCGGAAGTGAGGCTAATGGGGTTAAAGTGGTTCTAAAAGGTGGTGAAAATGAGTGAATTTTTTTTCGTTTTGTGGATTTTATCATTCAACTTGCGGATGAGTCTGATCAAATTTGTGGTGAGGGGAAAAGGGGATGTGAAGGAGGTTACTTGAGGAATTTTGTTTTTTGTTGAATGCGCACCATTCGATTTTGGAGGAGGAGGAGGTGATAATTTTGAAATCCGATAATTTCATTTTTTTAGGACTACATACCTTATCTTACATACCGGGTGTCCATAAACATAGAAACTAGATGGGGTAGCAGATGAGAATTCTTTTTTTTTTAGTGAAATTTTCCCCACCTACTACCTAAGGAGAGTGACATGTTTTATTTAAAACTGGTTCATTGGTTTGTAACCGAGCGTTGATGGTTTCCAAAAAAATGAAGCTACAAAAAATTTTGTAAAACACAATTTGTGGAGATAAAAATACTGTACATGTTTTTTGTCCGTTGTATTTTTTGAACAAGTTTAATATTTTTCGAGATATGAACCAGTTCCAAAATATAGAATTCCAAATTAGTCCCAAAGTAGGGGTCGTAAAGCCCCGAAAATTGGAGGTTTTTATGACAGCCTTATTAAAACCCTTCTAACAAAAAATTATTAAATTTTCGAATTTTAAAAAAAATTTTCAGTAATGAAAAAATTTTTCAAACAAAATGAGGACTTTGAAAAAAAAATTTCAAAAAAAAAATTAAAAATAAAAAACGTTTGAAATTGGATATTTTTTGCTGTTCTGCATTTTCGTAAAATTTTTACAAATATCATATTTGGTTTTTAGCATCAGGCAAACCTTATATTAGAAATAGTATTGGTAGAATTTGCGTTTCGAAAGCAGTTCATTTTTCGAGAACCGTTTAACTGGTTTGAAAATCCCAAAGCATAAAAAATGTTCAACTTTCCAACCTTTACAAATTTTGTTCTACAAGATTTTTTGGAATTTTATTTTTTTGGAAATTGTCGACAACCGGTTGTCCGAACCAGCGATCCAGTTGCTTGTTTTTCCACTTTTTTGCAAAAAGAAAGCATCAAAAATGGACCAGCGACGTTGGAAGACATATATTTTGGCCTCAAAAATGAAAACTGAAAAAAAATTAATTACCCCTCCCCCCCACTTCTGGACCGATGACTCGTCATTGTGAAATCGATTCATTGAAAAATCTTCGGTCTTCTGTACCTCCACCAAAAGGTGGGAAGGGGGAATGTAAAATCGATATTTTTATTTAAAATGAAAACAAAAGTTATGCAACAATTGCAAGACATCCATTCAATTTTTTTAAACAGCGAACTTGCATTGAAATCGAGTTCCAATCTCGTTTGCATTTTTCGTAATGGCTGCCTACTTCAGCTGACACTTGCGAATCTCGAAAAATAATTTTTTTCACCCGTTCTCCAAAAATTTTGTTGTTGTTTTACAACACTAAACTAGTATTTAGCTTTCGAGTCTTATTTTAATTTACACGATAAGTTTTAATTAATTATTTTTCGATCGAGAATCGATTTTTAGGAATTTTGGTTACTGCCATAATATTGATTAAATCACACTTATACGACTTTCGAAAATGGTTCTGTTTGACTTTCTAAACGCTTTAGCAAATTGCATAATTAGGTAACCCACGATCATAATATTTTAGTAGAGATGTACCTACCTATTACTTAATAGAACAATATCGATTTTTATTTTATTACTTTTCTATGACCCTTTTTATCTCGTTTGCTATTTTGTTTTTCTTTTTTGTTTGTTGTTTTTTTTTCTTTTTTTTTTCTTTTTCCTTCGACGGTATAGTTCATGTAGTTCACTTGTTTCCTATATTAGTATGTCAGCAGTACTTATTATATGTTCGCAGATTGTTAAAGATAAAAAAAAAATTAGAATAAACTAAAAGACTGTGTAATATTATTTTATCGTAAGTTGTCGTAGTCCTTAATTATTAGTTATCTTTAAAAAAGAAGAAAGTATTCTTTCGGTACTAACAATGATGTACATATACGCTAAATTGATATATGATATTGTTAATTTGCATTTCTTTTAATGATGCTCAAAAGTATNGCTGATTATTTAATAATTATGTATACTGTATATTTGTAATATTTTTATAATTCAATCAATATATATATATTTTTTTATGTAAATGCTGTTATCAGTTTCTTATATATTGGTTCTTTATTTTGTATAATTTACGATGTATAATTACGCAATAATGTTGTAGCACCTCTCCTTCTTCTCTCTATACTTCTTTTTTGTACGACTAAATACTCGTATTAATTTGTGTGAGTGTATTTTTTTCTACTTTTTATACGTATAGTGGAGATTAACCCGGCGTATGTGTTTAGTTGAACAAAACATGTATAATTTTAAGGAAAATTTCGCGATTTCATTCCAAAACACGTGAGTAAATTTTTTCTTGGTCTTTTTGAAATTTTAGTGAATTTTTGTTTCGTGGTAATGAATGTGTATGTGCCATGTGTGTGATTAGGTGTGTGTGTTGTGTGAATGCGCCAGGTTTATTATTTTTTTTTAAAAATCTGATGAATTGTTACTTTTGCACTACTCTGTTTATTCATTATTCACTATTTTTTCGTTACTACGTCATAGTATATTAATCCAATAACAAGAATATGTAAAGATCGACGCAACGGTCTTCAATTTTATTAAGTTAATGTGATTTGTATTTGAAAAATAAAGTCTCAGCGATGATAATTGGACGATGTTCTGATGTTGTTATTTATTTATAGATTGTAAACTCATCAAAATTTCGAAAATGTGGTACGTGTAATTCGAGCCACAGGTGCGTGAAAAGTGAGTCATAAATACGCGAACATAGCAATTACTAAGTAAATGGTTTTTACAGAAGAGGACGACGAATTGTTTGGCAAAATATGCCACTGAAAGTAAGCAACTACGGTCAGCATAACATAACCGTAATTTTATGAGACATCGCAACATCTGAATTGAAGTCTAAAATCGATGAAATGACAGTTTCACTAAAATCTGTTCATCCAGAAGACAAAACTAAACTAGATCTATTGATAAAAAATGGGTTAAAGCCTCAAGAAAAAGCTTCAGCGCTGGAAGATGGCAGTACAATGGTGCTTCCTTTTTTAAGGAGGTTTCGCCTATAAGAATGGAATCTCATTTTATTTTTGTACATAATGTAACGAGGTCAATGTTGAAAAGGATATCCGGTTTCGAATCCTTTTCAACTTTAAACGAGATTATTTAAAAAACGTGAAAAATGCTAAAATATTAATCGTAATGTTTTATTAATGCGTTAAAGAAAACACATATAGATTTTCTCACAATTGAATGTATAATTACGTCATACACAGTAAACATAACTGGACAGAATGACAAAACGTGAATCGAGTAGCTATAAGTACTTATCGAGAAGCAATACAACAATTCCACCTAAGACGACGTATTTCTGCGAAACAAAAATCAAAAATCAGTATTCGGTAAAAATTCAGCATAAAATAGCTCGCTTACCGGTTCTCATAACAGATCGATGAATTGAGAACTGTCACCAAACGATATTTCAACGACCATAGGGTATTTCATGATGTAGTACACGTTAAAACAGGCTTTCAAAGTGACGACGAAAGTTTCGCTTCAATAGATGAAGAAAAAACTAACGCACATTCGTGATAAACCATACAGTCGATCTACTATTTGATTTTTTTTTACCGTTATCAATAATAGCCGGAGCATCGTGCATAATCGTTAACGACGGAATATTCACTAAGCTATCGATTTGATGCACTTTGATCGTTAATTCTTTATCGGCGGCGTTACGAAATGTGAAGTAGGCTCGGCACTCTTGATATATTTAACCATTATACTCTTCGGTGTTTTCAACATCCCGACCTTCTACTTTTCTCAAAAATTACATCCTGTTCAAACGAAATAAAATCATCGTAGCAAAGCTGTACGCGTTCGTCGTTCAGTAGATCAAAATACAATACCTGTTATTGCGATAAATCTGCTTTAAAAAACGCGCCCGGAGTCGTGCAATGCTTGGTAAGAGGGTTAGATGTTCGAAAGTTTCTTTACATAACAAACAATGCGAGCCGACCAATTCGGGATCTTTGATACGTTAAGAAAATTCTGAATCTCGGTTTTATCACATCTCTATTATCGACTACGAAAATCGTAATGAAATATCAAGATTACGTTTGAACTTTAATCCCGAGCTAATCATAATTTAAATGAAATATTACTAGTATTAGGTTGGTTTTCGCTGTAGAAAATTTGCACCTTGAATTCAATATTGGCGTTATCGCCACCGGCAGCTACCCATCTTCTTTTGAGCAGTCCAGCTTCTCGTAAAGCCTCCAATATCTGAACTTCTTACATGACTGGGATAGGACGGTTGATAATAAATATAGACCTTGATTGATCAACTACGAAGAAATTACAATACCTAAACCAACACAAAATTCACACATAACGATAATACATAAAAACAACACTCCATAGGAAGGAACCTTGAAGGAACATGACATATTATGGCGTCGGCTCTGTTTACATTTTTTTTCTTATCGGTTTCGGGGATTTTTCAAACTCTCTATTCTGATTGGTCAAGTCATGCAATCATTCTGAACATTACCAATCAAAAACAAGGATTTTCCTCCGAAAACGATAAGAGACATTCCGCCATGCCAGGAGATGCCAGGTTCTTATATAAAAATAAATCTGACCGTTAGTTGGTGCGTCGGTGGAGAAGGCTTCGGCCTTCAGGTTTCTATGAAAAAAAATACGACGTAAAATCGTTCAAAATGGCATCACTTTAGCTATGAACGTCGCAACGTAATGTACGTTGTTAGAAAATGTTCGGTTTAAAAAATAAGTTAACTATATTCAAATTAAGAAGACCCGAGGTACTTTCAAATTTTTCATTTCCACCCATAGCATGTGTTTCGTTTGTTTCATTTCGTGCTTGTTTTGATTTTGTTTGCTTAGACGAGGATCGGTCGACATAGTTCGAATCATGTAGTTCTGAATAAGTCTCCCCTGAAGGTTTCTCGTTTTCATGCTGTGATTAGTTATTTAAATGGAACCCCGCTAATTAAAGACGTGAGTGTAATGCTCCAAGTAATTGCGTCGGTCAGGTAATGCTATTCGATGTAATTCTAGTATACTAATTTCTAACGTTTTTTATTTAGATTAGCGAATGGGGTGTTTTTTTGAATGATGCGCCGATCGGTAAGAATCGATGGGCCGAGCTAAAATTAGGCGATGTGCTGGCCTTAGGCGCCCCTACAGTTGAAGATGGTGGACACCTGTTAAAAGTCGTTCCTTGGGAGGCGGAGGTAAGATGATAGAAGTCAATATTAACGCGTTTCAACGTTTAATCGTCGAGTTTTCTGTTTTTCTTGAAGGATATAGCTCCGATTGCGGAATGTAAAATAGAAACTGTGGACATGACTCAGGACGACAGCGACTCAGACGAAGTGATATTCATCCCGGACGAAGAAAATAAAGTTCAAGGAGGAAGTAGCGCTTCCGTGCAAGCTTCAAACACTCTTGTTACTGAAACGGTAACGATGACGAATACAGTTGAAGTTACTATGATATCGGATGCCGAAGATGAGGCCGACGTCGAAGTACTGTCAACGCTATCGTGTGCTGCGGAGCAAGCCACGTTGGCTTGCTCGGCCGTCACTGATGATTTACCTCCGAGCGAAGATGTTAAATTCGTCGAATGCGGAGAAATGAAGTACAAATTCAACGATGTTTCGAAATTTAATGATGATGCTTTGACTGCACCAGAAGACGAGAAGTTTGCCGACGTTACCCCTAGTACTAATGCTAAACTTAATGATAATGCTTCAACTGCGACTGAAGATGAAAAATTCACCGACGTTACTTCGACTATGAACGGTTTATTACAACAAAATTCGTCGAAGTTACCAGAAAATTTGATCGAGTTACCCAAAGCGTTCGATAGCATATTAAACTACTGTTCGGAAGACAGTAATTCTTCCGACAGTCGGGCTAGTTCGCCCATTAACGAAGATTCGGAAGAATGTACCAGTAAAAACGAGTCTGCTCCCGATGACGACGCTCGTGCGTATAAATCACCGCTGAGTGTGTTTTCCGAACCTTACGATGCAATCAATAATGGTGCTGGTGAATCTTCAGACTCGTCGGCTGCTTCGGACGAAACGCCGGCACCAATTATTCACAGAACGCTACTTACCAACAAAGTGGCTAAAATTGCGATCATCGCCCCTCTTCCGAATAAAATGGCCGCCAGACGCAGAAGACTTCCGAGATCTAATTCGCCAGACTCTACATTTAATCGTGTGGTGAGCGCTGAACGTGGACAGAAGTCGCCGAAATGTACGAATAGAACGCATGACACTCTTAAAACCTCTCCCAAACCGGATAAACGAAAACCGAAAGACGCGAGTCAGGATAAAGCGTCTATGAAAGCTGCTATGAAGCAGGCCAGAGAAAGAGTGAAAGCCCTCTACTCTGGTCTGCCTGTAAGAGCTAAGCGAGATCCCAGCACTAGGCCGCAGCCTAGAGTGAAAATTACAGATAAAAATCGAGGCGATTTCTTAACCAAATTAGAAGCTAAACCGATTCCTCGTAGTCCTGCTAAACCGATTAGTGAAACTAAAAGTTTCGAAGTGACTTGTGACGAATTGACTGCTGCCAAGTCACAAGATGAGCCTACTAAGACCGGTGTAGTAGTTTCCAGTGAACCGACCACATCAATACCGAGTGCCGAGCAACAAGCCGAACCTAGGCCCAGCTCGAATACTGAGAAACAGAGTATCGACGAGATTCTGGATGGTATCGAAGTCTCAACACCACCGATCGTTCGAGATGATGTCGATGATCCAATAACCGCACCACCTAAAAAAGAAAGAACGATAGAAGTGGTGGTCAACTTTAAGAAATATCGTCCACCGCTGCCTCCACCTCTACCACCACCTGTAAGTCGTTATTCCAAAACGACCGGATCTATTCTGAGAAAGTCGAATGAAGTGCAGCCATCTGGTAAAAAAAGAGTATGGTTTCCGGATGAAGTTTCCACCAGCCGTGTCGAAACCAACATCGGTGCTTCTCGATCCCCATCGAAGATCAAAAAGAAATGCCTAGGACCACCAAACTGCAAAGATTGTGGCGAAGATTGTCTTACCCGAAAACTTGCTCAAAAAACGCAGCTACCTGGGACGTGTTACAATTGTTTTCGCGATGGCCATAGTGCTAGAGAGTGTCCACAACTGACGATGTGTTACAATTGTAAAGAATTTGGCCATAAGGGTAATAAGTGCCCGCTTTTCGACGTTAGAAAAGCTAAACAGGCACAGAGGGATCCCAGGTTGAGAAATGTAGAAAAGAGGACTCGGTGGAGTGATACATAGAGAAGACTCCAATTAACAAAATGTCTATTTGTACTGTTTTTATGTTCTCGCGCGAAAACGAAGCCGGTACTTTTCTTAACTTCGCCTGAAACATAGTGCTCGTTTTTATTATTATAACTTTACTTGTTTTATTTCTCATTGACGTAGTTACGTTTGAAAGTGTTTTTTTTATTATTATTTTAACAAAATTGTTGAAGTGTAGTTTTTTATTTTTTTATGAAATTTTCCAAAATTGTTATTACAATTTTATTGCCGTTGTTTTTACTGAATTTTTAGCGTTTGTTAACTATAATTTCCACCACACCGAATTATTTGAACGTATGAGACAGCATTCGAAATGCAACTGGATTTGTCTCGTTCAAAAAAAAAAAAAAAAAACGAAATATTGCGAAACACGATTGCAAATATCTTATTCGTGTTGTGTCCACTCATGGTGCACTTCGTGAACAAGAACACGTGTAATTGTCGAGATTTCGCAACACGTGATAGGGTATCGCGCGAATCGCGGTTTATTCGCTTTGTTTTGAACATTTCTCGTTGCCATGACAACTGGAACGCCGTAATTTGATACAGTACGGATAAATTATCTGAAAAAGTACAAAAATGGTGAAATAATATGGCCAATTATTACGTAGCTTACACGAAAAGTATCACTTATAAGTACAAAGCTGCTCTAAGATCAAATGTAACTGTATTTTTAGTGTTTAATTCAATTTTTTGTTTCGTATTGCCTTTCATCTTTGCCTACAACAGTAATGGTAAGTGCGTCAGACTATATGAACTGGTTTCACGAGATTAAATCGATTATTCAGATATTCGTTCTCTTCTGTAGGATTCTGGATTAAGGAGAACTCGTTTCGAGAACAACCAATGATCAAATTCAAATACCAATACTTGATTATTTTAGAAGCGAAAACAGCGAATTCGCATTTTTCCATGATTTGTTCGACGTACCGTTTTTTAAAATCTAAACCTCCTTATTCGGATGTTTGTTCTCTGATGAAGGTTAGTAAAGTAGATTTTAATAAAAATGATGGGAGACGTACAAACACTTGAAAAATTTTAAAACGCAAATAGGTAATCGAAGTTGATGAAAATGAAGACGGTAAAATTGATAAGATGAGGATGACATTACACATAACCAATGTATCATCTTTCGATATAGATTCCTTTCACTTGATGCTAATTTTTGATTACAAGTTGCAAGTAAGTAAATTAATGAAAATTACTGAAGAATAAAATCGTCCACGCTGACGTAATTTAATCCACAGGGCGAATGTATTCTATCGATGGAGGCTGTAGCTGCTGCATCGTACATTTTCGCGCAACCTATCGGAAGACTGGATATCATCTCTGAACTAGGTGCTGATTTCAAAAAACCTTTATTTTGCCACGTAAAACCTCATAAGCAAAACCATACGAAAATTTTAAGTGGTATTTCGGAGCAGATGAATAAAATCGACGCTATATACAAAATCACATCTCAATACGCTTCCAACAACAGTACGTATGCCATGCCACGAAGTAAAATATGTCTTCGGCTCGATCGTTGAAATTCGTTTATCAAATTTTCAGTGAATGTGCATCTGAAAAAAGTTCATTACTCGAAACGGTTTAAATCAGAGACGGCTGATAACGAGCCTTTAATAATTACAGCGGATATTCGTTACGCCGAACAGGAGATCGTCTATAAAACACGTTTTTGGCAGCTGATCAAGTGGGCGTGGGTGCAATATTTCTCCATTTTAGCTTTATTTTTATACATGTCTCGTAAAATGAAGAAGTTCGTGTTCCAAAACAGAATTTTACAAACGATCAAGATAAATCCTATGGAAGAATTACGATTCTAATTACAAACAGTGTAAAAAAGAATTAAAATGCTGGATTGGTTGTAAATAAAATACACTGTAAATTAAATTTTAAGAAGAATGCACAATAACTTAACTTAAAAATGATTTATTAACGAAAAATTCAAACTTGGAAGTTCAAAATCGATAATTTTCGAAACTGTTTATAAACTCAGATATATTCTGAAATCCTAAAAATGAAGACACTACGCTTAGTGCCCCTGGTCTCGATAAAATATTAACCAAAGAAGACGTCGCTGATTCCGATTCTACGTTTTCGAACTGTTCTACGTTTTGAGGATTTTCGAAGTTGGTTTTTTGAAGTTCGAT